>APFE030857337.1:0-17097 GCA_000404065.3 Pinus taeda
TAAACAAAAGAAGTGATAAAGTTCGAATTCATGCATGCCATGCTCAGCTTTCAATTTTGTTTAATATTTATGTTTTCCTCTGTCTAGAGAGGATTCAAAGTCATTTTTTGCCCTCTTTAGCCTCTCTTCTTTTCTCCTTGATCATCCATCTCAGCTAAAGGCATCAGCACAAACTCCTACCTTGCCCCAAAGACCCACCTGCAAAAACTGAGCTCAATCCCCGCACCCTGAATTGCACTCCCTTTGCCACCAAAAACCCCAAAAACTTTAAATCAACCCTCCTTATCAGTTTACTAGCCTAATATCAGTGTTTCTAATTGGTCAACTCATCTATTGAAAAATCCATCGAGTTTGACCGGAGAGAGCCTTCTCCTGCCTCGTAGGGTTAGCTACGAGGCTAAATGGTTTGATGTAGCCTTGAGATTTGTCTATCTCAGCCTAGGTGAAATTTCAAGTGCTAACAACTTCAATGAAATTCAGATTCTTTGGTCAATCATTTAAACAATGGCGAAGCTAACTTTGTAAAATTCTCAACAAACCTTCTATAGTAGCCTGCATGTCCATGGAAACTTAGAAATCCCTTTTGATTAGTTGGTGGGGGGACTTCTCAATCACTTCGATCTTAGCCTGATCAAATTTAATTCTTGCAACAGAAGCATGATGACCCAAAACAATACCCTCAGTCATAATCATAAAACATTTTTCATTACTCAATGAAAGATTAGTTTCTCTACATCTCTGCAAAACTCTCCTAATATTATGTAGAGCTTCTTCAAAAGTATCACCCATTACTATAAAATTATCTATGTAATGCTGAAGAAAAGTATAACTAGGTTCAGTCTTCATAATGACATGTAATTATGAATAATGTAAATTATGTAATAAAAGAATATTAATTTATTGTATGCCTTGTTGCATGAGTTTCATGAGCAAGAAGTGTCTTATGTCAAAGACTTCTTCTTGATGTCTTTAGGATTTGTCATAATATCAAAGAGTCATGTCATGTATGAAGAAGCTCTTCATGAGCCTATGTAAAATGTATTCAAGCCTAGAGTAGCCCTCCAAGTCCAATCCTAATCCTTCAAAGAAAGCACAAAGAATTATGCAAGCAACGATAAGGAGATCATCATGCCAGCCTCAAAATTATTAAATAGCTAAATTACATTCACATCAGCTCAATAAAATGACATTTTGGTTCACTTGTTAAAGTCAGCTCAAAAGAGGATACAACCACTATAAATACCCTGTCAGGGTCATCGCAAAAAGGGAGAAGAAAAACTCGCATTCTCTTTGCAGGTTTTAGATGGATACAAGGTCTGAGATCCGCACCAAAGAAGGAAAGAACTCTGGTTTGACAGCAACCTTGGATGGTTATAAGGTGAAGGAAGAAACTCGGGCTAGTTTGAATCTATCACATGGTAATACGCATGATTACAGGGATCATAAATATGCATGACAGGAGGACACAATTTTGAAGTAACAACGAGTTCAATGCTAGATACAATCTTGACATACTTGTGGATGGAGAGATACAATCTCGGTATACTTAAGAATTATGTGGTAGTAAAGTCTCAAATAACTATTAGTCATAAATCTCGGATGAATGACTTTGGATAAGGATAGAGGTATATGACCTTGATGAGTACAAGGGCTTAGACATATCTGTGATCTCAGTAATAATAACAATAAGGAACTAAAAGTTCTCCTCCTCGATGATGATTGTCTCCGCATAGCTATGATGATAATCTCAATGCAAGGAAAATAGTGATTTTCTTTGTGTAGTGCTGATCACTATATTTGTGATGGAGAAAATGGGAGATGATATACTCTCTAGACAACTAATCTATGCCTCAGCATAACTATGATCCCATAGTAATCTACTTGGCATACTAGACAAGGTCGTAATGAAGCTCTCGGTGCTTTGATAAAGGCATAGAATGAAGGTCATAGTGAAGAGCTCAATAAAGACAAGAGACCTCGTTGATATGATGAAGCATCAGTAATGAAGATCTCACTGATGCAGTAGTGATGACCTCAGTGGTGCAACAAAGATGATGATATCAACAGTGGCGAAGAAGAGGATTGGTGTCTTGGTCTTGGAGTGGCCTAGGAGGTTAAGGGTCATGGTCTTGGTATTCGTCAATTGGAATCTCTATAAGAAGAATTTTGTGCGGGTTTTCCTCTCCAAGAGGGATAGGTTTTGGCCCTGGAAGAAAGCCAAAAAGCTTTTGTTCTTGTCTCTTTGGTTTTGATAGCAGTTTGATGAAGAAAACGTACATACTAATTTTAAATAGAAGATTAAGCTAAGATAAAATTGTAAAAACACTTCACAAATTTTTATCATGCTAAGAAGAATCTCATTAATTATTATTGCCCTAGATTCTTCAACATGGTATCAGAGGGAAGGTTCAGAAGTCAGAGGAAGGGCATAAAAGAGGCATTCAAGGATCAAGGTTCAAGCAAAGCATCAAAGTAAGTTGTAGGAATCAAGATCTACATTCAAAACTCAAGACCTAGATCAAAGAAGCAGCCTACAACAACAATCTACAACAACAAGGGTTTTGGAGAACAAAAGTCAAAAGATGAAGCATTCAGATCGTAGGATACATGGAAATAGCCTTGGTGACTCCCATAGTTTCGATCTACAACATACCAGTGATAGTCACTATCTCAGATTGAATATTTTTCTATAAAGAACAAAGTCCTAAAATCTCGGATTCTCAAAACTTAATGATACATATTTGAGGGCATATATAGGAGTTTGAATAAACAGTACTCGATATAGAAGCTATATTAACTGATGGGTCTCTATATATCATGGCAAGCAACCTCATTTCGTTGCTCCATACTACAAGGTTCCTTATGTAGCCCAATCATATCAACAATTTGTTGGATATATAAATCAAGATAGCTCGAAGGCAAAGAATGAAATCTTCCTATCAAGGATCTCATTCAGAGGAAGAATCAATACATTTTCCCCAACTACTGCCAGCATGATCAAGGTGAATATTTCATATTCACATCTCAAGTAAGTATTTTAATTAAATCATTTTGTTAAAATGACTTCAGGATTGCAAGGAGATCTATAAATTGAATGAGTCATCAAAGGTCCTTGCATGGAATAAGGAGGATTGTCACAATCCTCATTTATAAGAGAAGTCAGTGAACAGGTCTCATTTGAATTCAGGAGAGAGAACTCTTAAGGTCCTCTCTTCCCTATGTAGCAAGAAAGGAGACAGAAAAGAGATATAAAATATATACTCTCTGAAATGCAGCGAAAAAGGTATCAAAGAATGAAGAAATATCTTCATGAGATCTCAATTGGGGATCTGAGAAAGATGATAAGAAGATAATCATCTATGTTCTTAAGAAGAAAGTGTAATTGGGACAAGGAAGTTTCCTCATTTAACAACTTGTGGTATCTATGCAATATGGAAAAAGGACAAATTGTGGACAAAAGTGTTGAAGGTTAAAGGACTTAAACATATGCAGAAAGGAAAGGGAATTTTGGTCCTCAAACAAGACAGAATAGTGTATCTAAGATTCAATGCTATGGGAAGATTATGAAAAGAAGCTCATATCGGTCAAAGGATAGAGGAAGCTGAAGAGGAGGGCCAAGGAAAGAGGGAGTAACAGACCTCTGTTATGAGTGATATGGTTTCCCTCACAAAAGGATCATATCATAAGCTCTAAAGCTTTTGCAAATATGATCATGATAATAAGATGCGTCATGGTAGCGTTAGAATCAAGAGCTCCTAATATCACCATGGGAATCATGAAGGACAAAATCCATGGAAGTTGAACATTAAGGATATAGCTCTTGGGAACATCATTGGTTATTAAAGGAAAGGAAGAAGTCATTTAGGACAAGGCTCATCATACATCAAGTAAAAAGGGAAGCACTTACCAGATGGGGATATGCAAGATCCCCAATATTCACTGATGGAAAACTCAATGGGGGATTCACTAATCTAGAGAGGTAGCAAGTGGTTCACTAGGAAATCCAACTTATGGAATCCACGAGATGATGGTATGAAGCATATCAAGAGATTGAAGATCTTTTCAATCAAGGAAGCTGTTAGAAGAATCCTAGATAATATAAAGGTAAAAATGAGGTATGTATGCTTGTTTTTAATATTGTAATGTCATGTCATATGGTTGCAGGTAACATGGATCAAGCATGATCAAGAGAAAAAGGATCTCCTCCTCTGAAATGATGCAGGACGACGTAAATATCTCTATATGAAATCAACACGATATGTCCTATGAGGTGGTTGACTACAATTAAAGAAACTATGATTCAAATCTCCTAGGAACGGAAGGTGTGAGGATGGAAGAGGTCATGAAATGTGAAACCATGATGAAGGAAATCAACATCCAAAGAATCAAGAATATTTGACTAGGAAATATCCTAGAAAGATATGAAGACTCTGATGGAAGTCTGAAAAGATGAAGGCCCTTGAAAATAGATATCTTTGGGAGATGTGTCAACATGAATGTAGGGTGTTGATACCTACAAGAAGATGTCACTGGAAAAGGCCAACACCAAAAAGGTAATATGTGATTTGTTTTTGGTTTCTAACCTCTTAGAGAAAGTTTGGGTATGTGTGCAGGGCCAAGGTAAGGAGAGTTGTGAAGGATGTCATAACTATGTACCTTGTGATCTAGAGCAATCACCATTGAGGGAAAAGTGAAGATAGATGGCCCTATGAAGGAAGCCCCAAATGTAAATCAAAGGAGGATACTTTCCGGGAAAGAAGGAATGACATGATGACAGAAAGTGATGGATGGTTGAACCCTACATATGAAGAAATTGATGACATCAAGGTCTTGGATCATCATTCAACTAGAGGACCCTATAAAGTATTGATTATAGAGTCCCTATTTAAGAGGGAACTCTGGGAGGTTCCTATGAGTAAAGGAGCTCGAGGAAGTTCCTGAGTGAAGGGAAACTTTGAACTCATCCATGTTTAAGAGGGAGAGTTAGACACGACATTCTTGTCTTCAGTTTGGAAGAAAGAATGGAGGATTGTGTAATCATCTGGCATCTGACACTCTTTGAGGATGTGGTAGGGCATCCAAGACAAGAGTGGGCAAGCGGACCGATATTCTTGAGGGATGGGAACCAAAGATGAGAATAATCCTAGTAGGGCATACTCAAAGAACACCCAAGTGGGTATGACCCTAAGAGAGACAATGATGATGCATGTCTATCAGTCATTGGTCTCGCCAACTATTGGCTTGATGATCAGGGGCTCATGTCCCAAGTGTCGAAAAATGCTCAAAATTTAAAGTGCTCAAAATTGGCTTGAACCTGAACAACTAGATAGAGCTCTTCCTCTCGATTCTGGCGCCGCAAACAATTCGAAAAACGGTCGTCGTATGTGAAAGTTATGGCAAAAACAAAATTGCCCAATAACCCTTAATTTTTGAATTTTCAAAAAAAAATTAAAAAAAGAATATTCCACGGAATATTCCATGGAATATTCCTTGGAATATTTTGTTGGGACGAACCAATTAGAGGCTGCCATGTGGCAATCCCGGAGGCCGCCACGTGGCCCCAAGCTGACGTAAGCAATGTGTAATGGGTGTATGTTAAAAATTTGGTAGGGTGGTGATTCGAACCCCCGACCTACAATGTATTAATCCAACGTATTACCATTAGGCCACAGCCAGGTGCATTGAAAATATAACGGAAATTTTAATATTTAATGTTTGAAATGATGGCGCGCGGGGATGAAAGGGGCCAGCCCTTAAGTGCCAACCCCGCCTCCATGTGACCAAGCCCTGAAACCATGGGCCATCACCCCAAACGGCCAGCACGAAATTCGAGAATAACCATCAACTGGTTACATGCGGAAGTTTAGCTGGCAGTTAAGGCGAAATTGGCGGAATTTTTTGTGGTGGCGCCAAATTTGGCGGACGCCCAGATTTGGCAGAGCTAACTGGCCTCCACTAAAGTTAGCTAGAGTTCTTTTAGGGGAAACTGGCAGTTATCATTAAATGGCCATAACTTTGGCTAGGAAATGCGGTTTTGGACGATTTTTTATTTTATTTTATTTTGGGTATTCTGGACATTCTAAATCCATTGGCATAGGTCTTTCAGCCATCAGAGGTCATTTGCACAGGTTTTGGAGCCATGGAAGTTCTAGGAGCCACCAGGGCCCAGTATTGTGAGAACTGTTTCAGGTTGCAGGTATCCATTGGAGGTGAACCAGCAGTCAATCCTGAAGGATTCATGTGTTCTGAATCCAATTTTACAGTCTATTTCACCTGTAGAGACTTCTATTCAGCTGTAAATTCATTTTGAGCATTTAATTAAAACGAGGACTGACCCATTTGGGATCCTTGGACCCAACAGACGTAGCCCAGGAGTGGTGAACTGCTTCATCAACTTCTTTTGCATCTGTGGTTGATTTATTTTGTAGAACAAATTCATCTTAATGTGTTAAATAGTAAAAGGAAATATTTATGCTATGCTTGAATGGATCATGAACAGCTGAAAACTTCATTTGTTTCTTTACTGCAAGACATGGGAATGTTTTAAACATGTTTACTACTGAATTGAATACCTTGCAAACCTTTTTCAAGTAGTTTCAAATTCAAATCACTTGATGGGCCCTGACCCAGGTTCAACATTAACTAGCCAAGAAAATCGCTACACTACTTTCCCTTTCGGCATCAATCTACAGAACACAGACTGAAGTCTCACCTGAAGCAGTATGGGGTGATGCAAGAACCAAGTTTCCGCACCCTGAGATGGTTTTGATTTCGGTTATTTTGCCCTAACCCTTCCTTCGCACAAACCAATAAGCCCTTTAGGGCTTGTCAAAGTATTCTCTTATTCATCCTTGAAGCCTCTGTGAAAGTCTCTAATCGTCCTTCGCGGACCCTAAATAGATAGATCAGGCACTTACGCGCTTCTATAATTACTCTTACTTCTGTATTTACTCAAATTCACTTAAGTATTGTTAACTTTAACATGCATTACGATTATCTTCGCGTAAACAGATATTCTTACTTGCGTTCATATGACAAAGTAAAATATATAGATTTGTGCATCAATATAGCATTAATTCATAACCCCAGTATTCAATATAACATAATCGCAACATGCATAACATAAGTAAAATAACGCATACACAGATAATTCCAGAATACTTCTCTTTATTGATAATCCAGATTTCCAATACAGACTTTGACTACCCTGCGCACACAGTTGCAGGGGTCTGCGCACTCAGCTGCGGACTTCTACCCTAGGCCTCTACGCACTAGCTACAAACCCTCTCCTATGCTAAGACTCTTTTCTCTTAGCTCTCATAGACCCATAACCCCAATATTCGATATAACATAATCGCCCACTTTTCAAAGGGCTATACTGATATTTGTGAATTCAGCAACAGCTCATCCCTGGGCGAGGGTTTGTCGGTCCTTTGGCATGCGTCGCATGCCTTACAATATGCTTTTGCATCCTTATGCAAGGTCAGCCACCACAACCCAGTGCGTAGAATCTTCTGCATTGTTTCTTTTCCTACATAATTACCTCCCGTGGCTCCGCCATGAGCCTCAAAGAGGATGTTGTTTCATTCAAACTCTAGCACATAATGTCGCAATATTTCATCTGATCCCATTTTGTACAAGTTCCCTGCAATGACAGAAAAGTTTGTTGTGTGCACCACCAGTTCCTTCTTCTGGTGGCTTGTATATCGTTAGGAAGTGTATAATATCTTCAAAGTGGTTGTCCGCGACGCGCACTGCAAAGAGTTATGCATCAGGTAGTCCTTCCTCCAAATTAGTAGGCTCTTCGCTAGTTTCAATGCGCGACAAATGATTAGGTCTTGCATTCAATCGTCCTAGTTTCACAATGACTTCAAAATCATATTCCTAGAACAACAACAGCCACCTGCATATATTTTCCCCCAACCCAGGCTTGTTGACCAGGTATTTCAATGCAGAATGGTCTGTAAACATCTTAAAATGTCCACGCAACTGATAATGCCTAAACTTCTAGAGCACGTACACCATAGTTAATCCTTCACGCTCTATCGTGGAATATTTTTTCTCAGCTTTGAACAAATTCCTACTTACGAACGCTATAGAGTGATCCAAGTCCCCTTCACTAGCCTGTGTCAGTACTGCTTCCAATGCAGTACATGACACGTCCACATGCACATGAAATTCCTTCTTCTAATACGGGAAGACTAGGATCGACACGATGACCATTTTCTCCTTTATCACATCCAAGCTCTTTTGGCATTCTTCATTCCAACAGAACGTAACATCCTTCTTTAGCATTTTTTCCATCAGCGCAGTGATCTGGGCATAGCTCTTGATGAATTTCCTATAGTATCCCGTGTGCCCCAATGTTGTGCGCAGCTATTTCAAACTCCTTGGTGCCTCTAAATTGATTATAACCACAATCTTCATAGGGTCTACCATTAAGCCTTATCTGCATACCACGTGACCTAGCAATATCCCAAAAGGGACACAAAACAAACATTTCTTTAGATTGAGCGTGATCTGGTACCTCCGGCATGTGTTTAGCATCAAGCGCAGACTTGCCACATGGTTCTTTACCAATCCAAACATTGTCTAATCGTCAAAGTATACCTCTAGAAATTTGTGAATGAAACCCTTGAACCCGGCAATGACTACACATGAAAATATCGTCAGCGCGTTCTTCAGCCCAAAAGGCATCACCGTATACTAGAAGCATCCCCATTTAGTCGGGAAGGTCGTCTTACTTCTATCCTCCGACGTGATCTTGATCTGATGGTACCCAGAGAACCCATCAGTGAATGAATATGCTTCTTGGCTGCCAACATTATCCAGGACCTCATCAGTGAACGAAGTTGGGAAGGCATCATGCACACAGGCATCATTCTACTTCCTGAGATCTACACATATCCTTATTTCTTCCTCCTGCTTCTTTTCCTGAACCACTATTGGCCTCACCTAATCAAATTCTTCCACTGGTTCAATAATGCTTGTCATGGGCATCTTGTCTAACTCTAAGCACACCCTTTCTTTTTACTTCGGATTGAGGTGGTAAGGTCTTTGTTTCACAAGGTTCGCATCTGGTTTTAGGGTGATCTTCATGACACTTAGGTCACCTATTATCCCTTTCAGATCTGAAAACTTCATGGGAAACAGATCCTGATATTCGCGGAGTAGTTTGGTGACCTTATCTACTGTCATGTCATTCCAGTAGTCCCCAATCTTTGCAAACTTTGGCTTTGCCTCCGTGCCAATGTTCACCTGTCTAGTTTTGAGCGGCTCAGTTATGTCAGGGTTCTCTAGTTGCGGCCCTTCAACTTCAAAGTGACCTTCAGTCTCCGGGATATTAATCTTCCTCAGGTCTTCGTCTTCTTCTTCCGTTGTTACATTGTAGCAGTCCAACGCATGGCTCAGCTAGGTAGTCCAATCAGGTTGAATCAAATCTAGAGGATCCTGTGGTATCCTGAAGATTGTTGTCTTAACCTCTTACAATGCTTCATTGATAGATTCAAATCCATCCTCAAAACTAAACTTCATCAAAAATCCTTGGCGCAAAATATCCCATTCTTCGGTGCCATGGCAGAGTTTCATCTCCAAGTACCAATTCATTGATATAACATTCAAGGTATGAAAAAATAGATGGACACACTCCAGTTGAAGCTTCATTCCATACACTTCAGTCCATTTGGCCAAATGGTCGTGCGAATCATTTCTTCCATCATACTTTTATGTTAATCACACCTTCGGATGACCAAAGCATACCCTCATCATCCTCCTATAATTGTGCCAATCATCAAAACTATATTTGTGTGTACCCCACCATCTTGGGGCCTAATGTGAAACACCCAATCCAATGTCTGGAAGCGATGTTTCTCTGGTACTTCCCTTTCAAATGCATCCAAAAAGTGATCAACATCAATTAACCCATCATAGTATGGAAGATTTTTTAACTTTGATGATACATAATGCAATGACTTGTCATCATATTACAGCGCAACGTAGATACTTCATTTAGTTGATTCTGCCAGTGCTCTAGTTCTTCGTCTAAATATGATGTGCAGGAGCTCTCGCGGTCCCATGTAATACATATGTCTATTGTCGGATTCACCCAATCTTGATCCCGCACTGTTATTTTGTAAATCTGGTCCCAATCGTCATCACTCTCATAATCGTGGACTCGTTCAGTATAGCACGGTCCTTCTGCAGGGTCCATTGGCACCACTACGCGGAGCAGTTTCTTCTCAAATATCATCTTTCGCTTCTTCATATTGATAACCCCATTCATGTCAGTGGCCCAATCGATCCTAAGGAGCACGGGGTAGGGATTTTTGTCATCCACAATCTCTATCACTTCAAAATCAGCTAGTGTGTTCACGCCTTCGATATCAACTGTAACCCCTTGCAACCTCCCCATTGGGATGATTTTTTGCTAATTCACCATCCTTAAATGAATCGAAGACCATTATAGCGTAGGTATCCCCATTCTTTCCCATGTTTATTTCCGCAAAATGTTGCATCGAACCCTAGGTCCAAGATAACTTGGTCCATTTCATATTCTCCTACCTGCGCTATGATTCTCATCTCACATCCAGTTCTTGCCTTATGCTTACCAAGCTTTCTAACTATGCACGATCCGTCAGTACCATTTTCCTTGCCAACGCACCTATTGGTTAGCTCCTACAACCCCTTCACATCCTTGTTATCGCATAGCAGTTTCATGCAGGTCTCCAAGAACGTGGTTATCATAGGTAGCTCCATCTCTTCAGCTGACTTCTCTTGACTCCCTGAGGTAGAAGCCTCAACGAAACTTTTCTTCGCTTCCATAAATGTTTCTTTTGCGCATTCTAGATTAAACCCGATCTCCCTTTCTGGTCCTTTCCGGACCCACTCACCTTCTTCAGGTTGCTTCCCCTTATCCTCACCAGTCATTGCTCCACTCTGCACCACAATATTTACCTTAGGGCCTTCCTTGCGAGGCTCAGCCCTCATCATCTGCAAGTTTTGAGTCGATTGCTAAGGCTGCTCCCCCTTCTTGTGTATCTTAGCTAACAATATAGGCCAACCCTCTATCGCATGGTCAAACTAAGTAAAATATCGGCATGACACGCTCGTCAGATTTGGGAAGTCTCACGTGTAGTGTCCTGGTCCTCCATAATTGTAACAAATAACCTTCCCTCGACCTCTACCAAGTCCTCCTCCACATCGACCTTGTCCATGCCCCTAATACTCGCCTCGCACTTCTCCAGCACCTTGGTCCGAAGGCCATGCTTATGCCTGCACCCTGTATGCAAGTGTCTTGTCCATCATTAATTTGTAACTTCGACACTCGCACTCATCATGACTAACAAATTGACAGAAGTTGAAGAAGAGTTATTGCGGTGTCTACACAAATTTCAGCAGCAAATGGAAATTGTTTATTGCATGTTTCCCAGCTACCTGACAAATAGCACACCATAGCGCAGGCCCTGCACTTGGCCCTACTGTAGCTTCCGGCCTCAGAGGCATTGGTCCTCCTACTCCAACACAATTTGTGAAAATTGGGCAGTGATCTTTGTCATGCCCCTAGCTTTTTCACTTTAGGCACCACACTTCTTCGCACGCCTCTAGCTGAGTTGTTCTGTATTTTTTCAGACTTTGCATTTTGAGGCAAAGGTTCTGCAACTGCGCATGAATTTGTTGAACCCCCATATTATCATCTTGCATTAGTGTCTCGTGCAATCTCATCACAATTTCCAGAGCCTCCACCTGGGTCCCAATCTTCTGTTGTGATAACGCAACCCTTAGATGAGGCAGGAGCGAGGCCACAAACCATTCACGGTACTACCCATCAGTCATATTCATGTTAGCTTCATGGATTGTACACTTCAATCACTAATCCAAATCCCAAGGTGTCTCACCAAGTTTCATTATGATCTCTTTGAATCTCACAATTGATTGCGCCTCAGACTTAGGTCTATTAAGTTCCTTATTCAATGCAGTCTGGATATCTGCCAACACGAACGTCGAATTATCAGTGCAGTACTTAATGTACCAAGTTAGTGTGCGGTCTTATAAAGCACTAACCAATGTCGCTCTCTTCACTTGATCATCCATGATACCTTGAGCTTCCCATACAACCTTCACGACGAATCAAAATTAGTCCAGATATTTGTTTCCCATGCCCTTGAACAAAGGTTGCTTTATAGAGTCCGCCATGTTGAATGGTGGTGGATATTGTGGTGGTGTGGGTGAGGGTGTAAGTGGTGGAGGTGAAGATGGAGGTGGTGTGGGTGGATGAGGTATTTGCGGGAACCCTTGCTTTATCAACTGAATAGTGCTCTGCGGAGAAGCTTGTGTTGCTTCTCTGTTGTCACTCAGAGGAGGCTCAATCAGTGAGCTATATTCAAGGCCTTTTCTCCCTATGTCCCTGAAAGTCCTTCCACTTCGCGTAGCCCCAAACATCAAGGTAACTGCATAACCCACTTTTCACACAAGAGCATCTTAATCCAAGTATTTAACGATTTCAAATACTTACCTCGCAACCCTTTGAAGAAGAGGCACTCTGCTTCACTGTAACTGACTGGAGTATGAACTGCGAACTCTATCACAAAACCTCCTAAGATACGGTCAAGCCAATGATTGACAGCGCGCGCGATCTTATCTTCATAGGCTTCCAATTTCCACACTAACTCCGACGTCTAGACAATCGGACCATCAAGCCTCCAACTCCCTTGGTCGTATGCCAACTTCGCGATCTACTCATATAATTCAATTGGGAAGGAACATAAGAAGATTTCATGTACCTCTATGTACATATATTTATCCAACCACTGTTCTTTCGTCAATCGTGGATTTCTGTTTTTTGTGCCGCGTGTTAGAGTCGGTCTTGAGCCCTCCATCAGCGATCAAAACTCTTTGCATTTTTCATAGGTAGGTGTCTCATCAGTGTCAATTTTTGCATCCCGTTAGGCATGCCATAACCCTGATGGAGGATCTGATGTGTTTATACCCCTCTTGGCATTGCTGGTTTAAGTCTTATCAGTCATTAAAGCTCTTTCAAGCTTGTCTTGTCTTCTCTTGAGGTCAATTTCCTAGGTCTAGGGTTTTGGTCAAAAATGTTACAAGGTCATGTGTTTGAAAGTCAATGAGTGTTCAGTAAACTAGAGGGATGATTGTAAAGGTGTTTCTTCTAAATTTTTATCTGGTACAGTTAATCTTCACCTTGGATTTAAAAACTCTGTTTTTAAAGCCAAGGTCATTTTTCATTTATTTGTAAAAAGTGATGAAATTTCGAAAGTCTTCAGTGCACAAAATGCAACCCTGGTCCCCTTGCCAAGGTCCCTCAGATGATCTACCTGCAAAAAGAATCAAGCAAAAGCATTAAATTAGTCAATTTCAGGACAAAAGGAAGCCAAAAAGACAACAGCATGTAAAGTTTAAAAGTGTCATGAAAAAACATTAGAAAGTGGGTTTGGGCATGAAATTTTTTCAAATGAAACCTATAAAGGCCCAAACTCCCTCCTTGCACTCTCATTGTGTATTCATAACCCTTGCAAGAGAGATTGGGCGAACTTCCATGTGAATTGAGGCGAAATCGGGCTCAGGACAGGTGCGCGACTGGTCAAGATAGGTGCGCGACTTGTTGGGAGGTGCGCGAACTGTCAAAGGGTCTCACAGAGAGGAATTTTGCAACAGGCGCGACACGTCAAGAGGGGCGCGACTTGTTGGGCATGCTGCGCGACCTGTCAAACTGTCTTCTCCCAACTCATTTCAAAATTGCTCAAGCCTCCTTTAATTCATCAAATCGCTTGAGATAGGCCCTTCAAACTTGTGAATGGCTGCTGGTTAGTTGGGAAACATCATGAATGTGCTTGTAATGATCAAATTGTGCAAGAAGAAAGACTCCATATGGTTGTTTATAAATTTGTAAAAGGTGTTAGGGTTTATTGTTGTTTCATTGTTTCCCCTTGTTCTCATTCTCTTCATTCCTATTTCATTTTCCCTATGTTTCCATGTCAATTTCCCTTTTAAATTTGCAAGGAAAATAAACCCTACCCCTTTCCCTTTAAAAATAAAAAATCAAAACCCTAACCCTACCCCTCATTATATCTATGTAAATACATGACATTTGATGATGCATGTGCAGTGATGTTTGTAGTGTTTTTCCATAATTTTCCTGTTTACATATATCCCATTTTCCTTGTAAAAAATATAAACCCTACCCCTCTCCCAAAAGCATAAAAAAAACAAAACACTCAAACCCTCATCTTGCTGCACCATATGCATGAGTAACCGCAAGAAATTGTTGGTGAATATGTAGAGAGTTTTATCAATTTTCCCTATTTTCCCCTGTTAATGAATGTATGCTTATTCCCATATGTTTACTTTCTACACATGTATACCCATATGCAATGATTTCTGCAAATAATATTCCAATATTCCTGATGATAAATATGTATTCCTATTCGCCATAATTGTTTGGATATTTTCCTTAAATTCCCTGTTATGTTCCTATATTCCTAATTCCTTGTAAACAGATCCCTCCCCTAACATTTCCCTCATGTCCTTGTCCCATTGAAACAAAATAGAATTCAACACTTTTTACAGGCAGAAACAACAGTACAGTTTGTCCATTTTGCTCCTAAACTATGTCAGAAACCCAAACTTATGAGAAAAGTGATGAACAATCATCAGCTGCAGAAATTGAGGAACAGAGGTAGCCTCGTAAGGGTGGTAAGGGTGGACATCATAAGCGAGAGGAGCCCACCTCTTTGATAGAGTTACAAGCTTGTCCTTTGGCAGTATCATGTTTCCAGTACATGTCATGCTACGAATTTTGTGAGAGGATCTCTCGGATTCAGCACCACCGAGAGTTGGCCCGCCTTTTTGTGTTACACTTGCATGATGGACATGTCAACCTTGCAGGGGTAAACTTTATATTGACACCCGAGGTGATCTCACAGGCTACAGGGATACCTAATGTTGGTGAGGTGTGGAATAAGCACAAGATGTTAGATTTTGTTTTCTTTGAGGCTTATGTTCGGCCACCATTCATGAGACATATGGCAGGTGTGTTTCCATTCAAGTTTCTCAGAAGCGAGTATGCTCCCATGGTGAATCTCATTATGCATTATTTTACTTGTGATGGCAGATTTTCACTGGTGTACTCATATCATATTCGCCTCTTGATGCACTTCACCCGAGTGAGGATGATGAACATTCCAGTTTTCGTCTTTCAGAACATTCAGAAGATGGTGCCCACGTTGTAGAGGAAAACCCCGGCACAGCAGTACAGGAGCCTTTACCATCATGGTTTGATTCAGCTAGTAGTATTGCATCAGTTGACTCAGCAGGGCATCTCATGGGAGGAGTTCATCTCTCGTGATTTTTTCGCAGTACCATCACCGCAACATCCTGAGGTTGTTCACGAGGAGGGAGGACCATCACATCAGCATGACATCCCTGTTACTAGACATGTCAGCTCCTCACCTCAGGTCACCTATCAGAGAGGCCCAGGGGCCTTATTTGCAGCAGCTTGGCGAGTACTTTCTCCACGCCAGGTGGAAGGGGTCTCGCCTTCTTCATCAACACTGCGAGTGTTATCTCCACACCAGGTGGAAGGGGCCTCATTTCCGACAGCAGCACAGGTATCAGAGAGGGGCAAGCAGCCCATGATTGAGGAGAGATTGTCAGGTGATCCAGTTATAGATCTTGACGCCGGTTCTCCTAGCACAGATCTCAAGGATATCATCTGAGAGAAAAGTACCGAGATTCAGTCGCTGCAAACGAAATTTTTGATGGAAAAAATGGATAATCAACTATTTAGAGCAGCGAAACAAACAGTTGGAGGATGAACACAAGCTATATGAGCTGCAGAAAATTCGTGAAGACCGAGAATTGGCTCGTAGGAGACCCGGTGACTTGAGACCCATATGTTTATTTGGGACAATTCTCATTTGAAAAGGTTGTTGGCTAAGGCCAATCAAAATAAAAAACTGCTGAGGAACATGAAAAATCAATATTGGGCGCGGATGCACGTGTGCAAAGCAAAGATGAAAGTGCTTCAAAGGCGGTTGGCAAAGGCACTAAAACGGAGAAAAAGGCCCGATCCCCTCCGTATCTTGGTCGAGGCTTCCTTGAAGGAGCCTAGCACTAAATAGCTCAGCCACAGCACAAATTTCAAAAAAAATTGAGCATTTTGGGTCATTTATGGTATTTTTTGGCAATTTACAGGTTTTTTCTCATTAACGCGTCTCACCCCCGGTGAGACGCGTCGTCCCGGCACCTCCATTTGACAAAAACTCGGCATTTCCAGATTTTTCATGCAAAGTTACATATGCACATGTATGGACTTGAGATGTTATGAAGTTTTGGGCCTCCAGAAAGTCGAAAAACATGCAAAATTTGACTTTCTGCCACTTTTTTGAACTACAGAAAGCTATCTTGGGAGAATTGAGTTTTGACAGGGAAAATGAACTCCAAATCTAGAAATCCAGTTGGGTTGGAAAGTAGACTCACAGAAATTTCCAACAAGCCTACGCTTGCCCAATTTGGCCACCTGAAAGTGCCCCAAACATGGCTCCAAATGTGCGCGACATGTCAGGCAGGGGGGCGCGACATGTTGGGCAGTTTTCACAGGAAATTCATCTACAGCTCAGGAATTAGATGGGATCTTTCACCCTCTTTGATGTAATTAATGTATTTTCATGTTGCTATGACACTTATTTACCTATTCTAGAAGATTCATGCATGAAATAGCAAACATTTAATGAATGGATTGGTTTCCTAGTTTATAGAGGCAAGTTGTTTTGACTGCCTAGTTGTTAGTGCTAAGTTTAGAAGTGGTTGAAACAGCTCCTAAAGGATGAGCTCGACTCCTAGAGGCAGGGAAAGAGATTAGATCATCTATATTATGTACTTTCATACTCATTTTCATGGTTGGACTCTTGAGGCAGAAGCTATCATTGTATTATTTCACTGTATCTCTGCAATTTTTGGCTAAGGAAGACTAGGGTTTTGCAGTCCTCTTTGGGATTCTTGTGGACTCATGTGTTGATGGTGTGTTTCTCCATGTTCTTGTAAGTGTGTTATGTGAATCATTTCCTTTCTTTTCCTTCTGCA
>APFE030857337.1:17192-60787 GCA_000404065.3 Pinus taeda
TAAACAAATGAAGTGTTAAAGTAAGAATTCATGCTTGCCATGCTCTGCTTTTAAGTTTGTTTAATTTCAATGTTTTCTACTGTCTAAAGAGAATTCAAAGTTATTGTTTGCTCCCTTTAGCTCTCTCAGCTGTCATTCCTAATCATCCACCTCAATCAAAGGCATCAATATTGTCTCTTACCTTGCCCTAAAGAACCCTCTGCAGAAACTGTGTCCAATCCCCGCACCCAAAATTGCCATCCCCTCAATTTGCCACCAAAAACCCTAAAAAACTCAAATCAAACTCTTTGATCAGTTTACTAGCCTAAAATCAATGTTACCTTATTGGCCATCTCATTTATTGGAGATTTTACGAGATAGACCGGAGAGAGCCTTCTCCTGCCCCGTAGGGCTAGCTATGAGGCTAAATGGTTTGATGTAGCCTTGAGGTTTACCTGTCTCAGCCTGAGGTGAAATTTCAAGCGCTAACATATTGGCGACCATACTGGGGAGAACATTCGACTTGTTGATTGTCTTGTCCCAGTACATGAAATCAAATTACAGATCTGATGCTGATGGTGGACAACAGTCAGATACATATGCAGGCTAAACCATTCACCTGGCGACTCCAATTCGATCCAGACACTCCAGTGCTTGCTAATCCATTCATGCAATGGAAGGGTATGTGGCAAACCCTGCCCTGTGTGAAGCTGTAGAAGAAATAAGAAATTTGTTAGCAAATACTGAATTTGATGAAGATGTTTTCAGTGCCTTGCTTCAATGCTTGAAATTTTTAAAGGTCTTCAAAACTAGTGGCTATGAGTTAATTTTTGAAAGAATTGAAGAGGAGATTCAATGGTTAGATGAGCAGATCCAGTCGTATGATTTCCAAGACCCTAAAAAGTTTTTGGAAATCCTTCCTCCATCGAAACAAGAAATAATAGACTTGCCTATAGATGTTTACATTGACAATGTGCAGCTGGAAGTATGTCTTACAGAATTGGGGCAGCCAACAGAGTCTGGCTTCCGTGATCCTATTGCGGCATATATGGACATGTTTTCCAGTTTGATTGATAGATCAAACTGTCTTGTACGTGACCAGAGGCATTACGTGCACAAAGGGCTGCCAGCAATCACATCTGTGTCTTGGCGGAAGCATTCTCAAGCGGCATCATTTTCAGGTTTACTTGAATGGCTAATCTGGCATTTCAGTATTACCTGATCTATTGTTGGGTAGATTTTGTAAATAAATAAGTAGCCATAAGGGAAGCATCTTGTTTTAGTTTGCTTGAAGATTGTTTGAGTTAGGTTTCAGTTTGAAAATTAAGTCAAGAGTTGTGTCGATTTGTTCAAATAATGACTCCATTGCCCAATGGGTGGAGGCACTGTCTGCTCTCCCAAAGTTCTGCGGTTCTTGGCACCTCCACGGAGCAGCAGCTTCCATCCCAAGTGGAGCCGATGTTAGACTCAGTCTTGTATGTTAGATGTGAGATTGATTCTTCTTCAAAACCCTGTTTTGAAGAAGAAATCATTAATATGTAATTTGTCATGATGTTCTATAGCTCTACAGTTCTTCAAATGGCAGTAGTTTTCCAGACAATGCCACTGTCAGTGTGCCTGAGGAGTTTTTTAAAGATAGGCCGGGATTGGAAGTGGATTCTGAAAGTGGTTTTGGTTCCTTAGAATCCAAGCTCCTACCAGAGCAAGCCAGCTATTCGCATGAATCATGAAGCCAAAGTTGCCATGCCTTCTACCAAGTCAATGAAGAGCAATTTAGATTTGCCTTTGCCAGGAAAGGAGAGTGAACCTGCAAATAGAAATACCATTAAAATGTTGGAGGCTACAGTGCAAAGGTTGACAAGTCTCTGCTCATTGGTGAATGAAATGGAACCAATATGTATTTTGAACCATGTCTTTGTTCTAAAAGAGTACCTGAGGGATTGTGTACTAAACAACCTCAAGAGAAGGTTGATTATAATTTTAAAAGATTGATAGGGACCTTCATGTGGCCTTCTGTTCTGGAGTTATTGGTTCACTGTCACATGAATATAGTTCATATGGTAAGTATGGATTTAACTCAGGGTATGCGGGAGGTGTTGTTGTGTGAGCCATTTTCTGGACCCATACATGGTTTGCATACTTTTGAGAAACCTGTACATAACACAGGCCACTCGGATAAAGTCATTACCAACAAAGACCTTACTGTTCAAACAGTCAGTCAGAGTAGTGGTGACATAGCTCTATATACATCAGTCAAATCCGGCATGAATTCGCTTATGAATGGTTAAATGAGGATTCTCTCATTGACACACAAAACACAGAGGACCATACACACAGGAAATATAGAAATGATTTATCAATGAAGGAACCTGTTGGAGTCATAGTAAGTGAAGGTGCTGGTAGTAAAACAAACTTCCAATAGCTTGGCCAGCATAAATAGTAAGTTTGAAATGAAGAGAACTCTCACTGTTAATACAGATTTAGTTTCCTCTGATAATGCTAATCAATCTCAAGAGAAATAGGCATTCAGTAAGGTCTCCTCACAGGAGAAGGTCATCTTCTCCAACACGACAAGTTCAAATCGGGAGAACAGGTTCACGTCGATCTAACTCTGTAGTGATTAAAAGTATAAGCAATTTTCAAGATTTGCCTATCAAAGACACGGGTTCATTTAAGGAATTGAGAAGCAGTGACAGTGATGATGCTGAGAGCGATAATATTCACAACAATATATCAGGGTATGCTCAAAAGCCTGAGCACACTTGAAGATTGAGTGTCCAGGATGCCATACATCTCTTTGAAAAGAAGCAAAATGAGATGAAACAGTGTGGAGGTGAGGGAATTAGAAAATTTGGAAGCACTGCAAAGGTATCTACGACTGTACAAGTTCATATATTTCTTCAGGCAGAATCGACCCAAGCTTTTAGAAATGGCGTCCATCCCACGCATTAACTCGGTACCCAAACTTGGCTTAGGATGTACGGGGTTTTCATTTGTCTATGGCACCCCTGTTGCTGAGGAAGATGGAATCTCTTTGGTTCACCACGCTTTCAACAGAGGCATCATGTTTTTTTTGACACTGCAGAAATGTATGGGCCTTTCACAAATGAAGTCCAAGTTGGCAAGGCTTTGAACGGTTTGCCCCATGAGAAAGTTCAGTTGGCCACTAAGTTTGGCAATGCTGTTTTTCGTGTTAAAAGCTCAGCAGAGTATGTACGCAAAGCTTGTGAAGACAGCCTGAAACGCCTTGATGTGGATTATATTGATCTTTACTACCAACACCGTGTGGATACTACAGTCCCAATAGAAGAAGCTGTGGGATAACTCGTCTAAGCCTGTGAAAGAGCCTTTTGTTTGTGATATATGCAAAGAGTTGCTGCTATCATTTCCAGGTTCTGTTTCTGCAGATGAAGATAGGCAACGCATATTTGTTTCTGACACTAATCATCATCGAATCATCGTGGCAAATGCAAATGGAAGCGTTTTAGATTGTATTGGTTCCTGTCCAGGGTTTGAGGATGGGCCATTTGAGACAGCGCAGGCAGATAAGAGCATTCAACGAAATACAATTGGCATAATATGCACAGTTGTGAAATTGTTAAAGATTTCAAACAGAAATCGAAGGTGAAAAGTAAAGACCCCAAACAAACACAGAATATCAAACATAGGCAGAAGAATAGGATTCAATTTCCTATTTATGACTTCAGATTTCCTTATTTGAATGGCCAACGCATTTCCAGAGATTTGGGGCACAGTTATAAAATCCAGAATGTGCAAAGTGGCATACAGATTCGACTGCTTATGTTTATTTTCAGTAATTGGGAGTGACACCTGTAATGCCACCGCTTCATCAGTTTTCAACAGTTCGAGTAGAAGAAGGAGCACATTTTTATTTTCAGAAGAGCTGATTGTTTTCTATTAGTTTATTTATTAATAATGATAAAAACAAATTCCTGGTCTTGGGGTCGATTTGTTTTCCCCTAGCTGTGTTTATTTCATATATTAAAAACAAAATCATTTGTAAGGGGGAGAGGGGGGGAGAGTTCTGAGTGCTGAGAGCTGGTGGAGAAAAAGAGAGCTTCTATTGTACAGTCATTGACAGAGATTTTTAATGAAATTACACAGCTCCGACTTCTGAGATTCCTGTGGTATGAAAGTTAGCATAAGTTTTTCTTCTGTAATATGTTATGTTTCATTTCACTTCATAATCATTTCTGAGTGAACAAATGAAGTGTTTAGGTAGAATTCATAGTATTATATGCTCTGCCTATAAGTTTGTTCATGTTCAATGTTTTCTACTGTTTAAGGAGGATTCAAAGGCATTGTTTGCCCTCCTTAGCTCCTCACTAGTCTTGCCATCCCATTTAATCTCAATTTGATGTTAAATTTCTTGCCTACCTTGCCTCAGTCGATAATCTGTGTTATTCACTATATTTCTCTGCTCAAACTGTGACTTTGCCCATGCAGCCCAGAAAAACCCCATCATTTTATTAAAAACCCTTTGATCAGTTTACTAGCCTAAAATCAGTGTTACCCTATTGGTCATCTCATCTATTGAAGATTTTACGAGATAGACCAGAGAGAGCCTTCTCCTGCCCCATAGGGCTAGCTACGAGGCTAAATGGTTTGATGTTGCCTTGAGGTTTGCCTTTTTCAGCCTGAGGTGAAATTTCAAGCGCTAACACCTACTAAATTCCCTTCAGACATCCCAAAGTTTGAAGGTCATCCTGGAGAAGATCCAACTAATCATGTTTTCTCCTTCCACATGTGGTTTTCATCAAATTCCATTACTGAAGACTCCATCTGTCTTCATTTGTTCCAATACACGCTCACTGGAGCTGCTGCTAAGTGTTATGTCCACTAACCCAGAGCATCTCATTCCACTTTTGTGACTCTTTCCACAACTTTTCTTTCACATTTCTAGTTACCTCTCCCTTATGACACTGGTACTGAAATTTTGACTTCTTTCTGTCAAACTTCTGCCACTCACCTTTCTGACCATGTTCAGGAACGACGTAGAAGAAGTATTTGTAGAGCTCTTGAATTTGAAGATTGTGTCTATATGGATTGGTTCCTTAGATTGTTGTTGTCCCCCATTTCTAAAGATGTCACGTCCCACTTCTCCCAGTTTGAGGAAGAGTCATTCCAAATACTTTAAAATTTGATATGTTTTATGCCGGTCATGTTATGTTTACACTGTCATCCCCAATCTGCCTCGACTTGGTGCTGCTAATGCAATGGAGGCATCTCATGCCATGGATTCCATAGTTGTAACCATATCACACCCTCAACCATATACTCCACCTCAGATGAGTTATGGCCCACCTTAGGGAGGGACTAGTTCCACTTATAATTATCCCTCCCCCAACCCTCCACAAGGCAACCCTTATCCAGTTCCCAACACACGATATGCATATCCCCATCCACATCAACAAATGTAATGGCCCCCTGTTGCAATGCCTGTTTATCCTAATGTTGCCCCATCTCCTTATCATTTGTATGCACCACATGTTTATCCCAATGTTGCCTCGTCTCCTTATTACTAGTATGCACCACCTAATGCTCCAGCCCCTACGGCACTAGCACCCCATCCCCCATGCCTCAACAACCACCTCCTCCACAAGGTCAAGTGTATGCTCAATAGAGCGAACCCAATTCCCCTAACCACAAGAAAAGGAACAAGGGGAAGGTTAATCAAAACCAGTAGTCTCAAGGTAATCTAGGCAATCAAGGTCCTCCACCCAATGCCCCTCAATGTCTTGAACCTAATCCCATAGCCGAGTAATAGGATGGTCAGCCCAAGCAAAACAAGGGTCTTCGTACAAACAAACCTTGTGCATGTTGCGGCATATATGGTCATTATACCCATGAGTGTCCTATTTTACCTCACATGCGCAAGTATGGGAAGCTCAAGAAACTTCTCAAGGACTGCAACCCACCTCTCCTCCTCCCCCTCTTGCTTCATCTCAACTTGAAGTGCTTACCAATCCTTCGCCTCACCAAGGATATATAGCTATCCAACCTGTTGAAGGAAATTGAAAATAGGACAAGCACATTTTGAAGTGCTTCTAGAGAGTCAAAGTCAACATGTAATTATGATAAGACCCTTTGAGGGCATGTTACATCATGTATGACATCATACAAGGTCAAGGGAACACCTCCAAGCATGGTCAAATCCTCACCTAGCATCAACGTGGTCTCCTATCAGTAAAACACTTGGTAAAAATTGAATTATCGTACAAACTATAAGTCATCCTAATGGACTGTCTAGTCCACCAAAAAGAGGAAGGAAAAACCTCTATTTATAGAGGCGGTCCACTCCTCATTTGGACACACACTTCACTCTGAAAACCGCAAGCATGGGAGGGCTAAAAAGGATGAAGACAAAGGCAGAAAAGGGTAACGAGGACAATGAGGATAAGGAGGAAAACCAATGAAGTAAAAGAAGCCATTTCTGGAGCAGACACAACTACACATGCGAGAGAATGAAGGATAGTATGCGGCCGTAACAACAGTAAGATCATAGTTGGATATTTTTGTTTGTTTAGGGTTGAAATTAGGTCCATAATGACCTACTACTCTAGTGAGGAAGAAGGACATCAAGAAAAGTAATAAAAGAAGGAGACCGAAGTACAAAGGACTGTTTCTAGGGCTACAAACAGTCACACGTGCGAGGTGCAACAAGGGTATGACAACAAGCTAAACAATCTATTGTTTGGGTGAAGAGATCAAGACTCCAAGGACTCACAAGCCTAGTGAAGGAGTCCATTTCTCTAATGTGAAAAAGACTCTAATTAAGGAAGTGCTAGAAGACAAAGTGCCTGAAGAAGTGTCGGAAGTGACAGTGCAAAAAGAAGGATTTGACTTATGCTTGGAGGATATCCTAGTTAAGGGTCTAGGTTTTGGCAGTTGTTCAAATAAGAAGCTTCAATAAGAGAAATATTACAAAGGTTTTTACTCTTAAGAGTGGAGAGGGTTTGTTCGTGGTAGAGAGCCAAATTTTGTGTTCTTGTTATTTTGCTTTGATAGCAGTTTGATGAAGCACACACAGATGCACTAATAATAAGAAGAAGAAGTATAATCTAACTAGAAAAAGTAAAAAGACTTCACAAATTGTTATCAAGTCACAAAGAATCTTCACAACACTACTTTTCCCTAGATTCCCTAACATGGTATCAAAGCGTAGGTGACACATCAAGGAAAAGCCAACTCAAGAACACTCAAGCATCTACAAAGTTGAAGCATCAAGCCTAGAAGTCTCAATCACTTCAAGGACAAGAAGGATCTACAATCCATCATTCATAAAATATGTCTACAAAGCAAGAATAAGAGTCTTATATAAAGGCACCTACAAAGAAGAGCAGATCTACCTCGAGCTACAAGTCTTCAAGCAAACCTCCACACTAAGAAAGTCCACTTGAAGAAGAAAACTTGAAGGACATCAAGCTCCAGGGAAGACAAGAAATCAAGCTTTCAAGGAGAAAGAAAATCCATAAAATCTCAAAATCTATCATGTAAGTACATGTCCCCTTTTGAATACACCTCAATGTATTTCTGCAAGGAAAGCAATAAGTTGGTAGGCACCAATAACTTTCTTTCATGGAAGAAGAGGACTGATCTCTTCTCAAGGAGAATGAACTCCTAGAATATGTCAAAGGGAACATCGCTATCCATGCTAAGGAATAGACTCAAGCCTTAGCCAAGTACAATAGGGATAAGACAAGAGCTTAAAGGATTCTGATAGAATCAATCAAATACCCTCTCATTCCCTATGTCTCCAAATTTGAGACATCAAAAGAAATTTATGATAAACTAGTAGAGCTATTCGTGGTATCCACCCCCGGAGAAGTAATATCTTTGGGAAATGAATTATCCAAGATGAAGATAACAAAGGAAGGAATAGCTCCCTACTTTATGAAAATATTTGAAATGAGAGATCAATTTCAAGAGCTTGAGGAAGTCATGTTTGACAGAGAGATGACAACTGTTGTACTCAATGCTATACCTGAGGAGTGGGGAAACTTCACGTCAATCATATTTTCCAAGAAGGAACCAACCAATCTCAGTGAAATATGGTCTCTATGCAGAACAAAGGAAACCAGACTTAAGGCAAAATAAGATGTGGGATCAAAGGAGCAAGCATTTGCTCCCATGGCCAAAAGAAAGGGTAAATTTGGCAAGTTTGGTCCACGAAAAACAAACAACAAAGACATGTCCAATATCCAATGTTTTGGATGCCAAGAATATGGACACTACAAAAGGAATTGTCATAAGATTAAGAAGGACAACAATAACAAAAGGAAGAGGGAAGAAGCTCACATAACTCAAGAGATCAAAGAAGAAGGACAGAAGCAAAAACAGAAGATCCTCCAAATCTCTACTATGACTAGGTCAAAATATTTTCTTCTAGACTTCTTTTAAAGTTTTGAGTAGATTAGGAGCATGTAGGAATAAACTAAATTGCATGGCTAGAATCACCCTCTAGAATCTAGCAGCATAATGTACATAGAGTTCTAGACACTCGTGTAGATGTAGCATTTATGATAAGAACAAAAATGCATAAGTAGAAATATCTTCTAAAATATAGGAGCATGGCAAATATAGCTCAAGATATTCATGTAGAAGGAGCATACCTATTATAGGACCTCATAAATGATGAAAGAAAACTTGATCATAATAAGAATCTTTGAAGGCCTAAATCATCAAAGGAAGGAAACATTTGCAAGGCGAGGATCTTTAAGATCCTATGATAAAATCTTCAAAAGAATATTCCTGAACCAAGGCAGATGTCTCATTGGGAATCCCATTCATGGATTCAAGAAAAAGAATGATATGCAGGCAGCCTAAGATGAAGCAAGAAGGGCCACACCAAAGGATGATCAAGGAGGATCAAGATGAGGTATGTATGCATCACAGTTTAAGTCATGTTTTCAGTTGTATATTATTTAGTCATGAGTATAGTTCTATAACATGATCAAGCATGAAATAATCTCTTTCACTAAGAACATGCTCGAAGGCATGTACGACAATGCAATGAAGGGCAACAAAAGAACATGCTCACATAAGGAGCATAAGACTGCTGATTAAGAAGCAAGAAAAAATGCTGACAAGTCCAAAAAGCAAGAAATGAAGGAATACTTCCACAAGAAGCATTAGATGGTTTACCTATCTATCTGAGAAGAAGCAAATGAAGAAAGATATTAAGCATGCAAAGAACACCGTGATCACCAAGAATCACTATCTGACAAAATGCCTTGAAAAATATCTCTTGAAAGAATGCAGGACAACTGTGATAAAGGAAGAAAGGAACCTTGACACCTATGAAGGCCTTGGAAATATAAAAGGTGCAGACAATTGATTCTACTCTATGAATATGTCGTGATGAAGAATCCATCAACAAAATAAAAATCAATGTTGAAGCAATATTAGAATGAAGTCATAATGGGATACTAGGTCAAAGCATGTAACCTAGAAAGTACTATGAAGCATCCATGAGGAGAGTATCTCGAAGCATGGACAAGATAACAAAAGAGTAGCCAAGATGACAAACCTGATAGTCACTTTCCATGAATAAATTACATGACAAACCAAGAAGGAAAGTGATCGATGGATGGTGCCCTACCAAGAAGAAGTTCGATCGAAGACAACATGACATCAAGAAAGGAAGAAGATCAAACAGCTGAAGGACCCACGAAGAAGAAGCTATTGATGAAGGAAAGAGTCCCCAGTTAAGAGGGAGCTCTGACATGTCCCTGATGAAGAGGGAGTTTCTAGATCACCACCGATTACAAAGGAGTGACAATTGTGTTTTCCATTTCATGGGTCATGCACTAGACCAGGACTAATACCTGTAAGTCTAGATGAAGGCCATGAATGGAAATGTAGACACAAGATAGACACAACATTCTTGTCTTCACTTAGGAAGAAAGAATGGGAGGATTAGCTAATCATCTAGCATCTAATATTCTTTGAGGATGTGTAGGGCATCCAAGACAAGAGTAGGCAAGAGGACCAATATTCTTTGAGGGCTAGGAATCCAAGATAAGAATAGTCCTAGAAGGTCATACTCGGAGAACACTCGGGTGGGTATGTACCTCGAGAGACAATGATGAAGGTGTCTATAAATCATTGGTCTCACCAGCATTGTAGCTCATGGTCTCGTAAAGAGATGGAGTTGTTAGTCAAGGCCTTGCACTATAACAATGCTAATGAATATAATGCTATAACATATGGATTGCAATTCTGGTTTCTCTTATGTGAATTCTTCGAGATTGAAAATTGCCAAACACCTTGTAATATTCTATGAATACCTCCCTAGTTAAGAGGGAGTGTTGAAGGAAATGTAACTAGGCTAGGTCTTCATAAATGTAATTTTGATTTTTGTACTTATTCAAGAAAAGATAAATTATTTTTGTATTATTTGTCATTAAGTTTCTTGCTTATTGAAAATAGGACAAGCATAATTTGAAGTGCTTCTAGAGAGTCAAAGTCAAAATCTAATTATGATAAGACCCCTTGAGGGCATGTTACATCATGTATGACATCATACAAGGTCAAGGGAACACCTCCAAGAATGGTCAAATCCTCTCCTAGCATCAACATGGTCTCCAATCAGCGAAATGATGGGTAAAAATTGAATTATGGTACAAACTATAAGTCGAAATAATGGATAGTCTAGTAGCCTAAAAGAGGAGGGACAAACCTCTATTTATAGAGGTTTTCCACTCCTCATTTGGACACACACTTCACTTTGAAATCCGCAAGCAAGAGAGGGATAAAAAGGATGTAGACAAGGGCATAAAAGGGTAATGAGGACAATGAAGATAAGGAGGAAAAACAACGAAGTAAAAGAAGCCATTTATGGAGCACACACAACCATACGTGGGAGAGAATGAAGGACAGTCTGCGGCCCTAACAACAGTAAGATCACAATTGCATATTTTTGGTTTTTTAGGGCTGAAATTAGGTCCATAATGGCCTACTACTCCAGCGAGGAACAAGGACATCAAGCAAAGTAATAAAAGAAGGAGACCAAAGTATAAAGGACTGTTTCTAGGGCTAGAAATAGTCACACGTGTGAGGTGCAACAAGGGTATGACATCAAGCTGAACAATCTATTGTTTGGGTGAAGAGATCAAGCCTCCAAGGACTCACAAGCCTAGTGAAGGATTTCGTTTTTCTAATGTGAAAAAGGCTCTAATTAACGAAGTACTGGAAGACAAAGTTCTGGAAGATGTGTAGGAAGTGACATTGCAGAAAAAAGGATGACTTATGCTTGGAGGATATCCTAGCCAAGGGTGTAGGGTTTGGTAGTTGTTCAAATAAGAAGCTTCAATAAGAGAAATATTACAAAGGGTTTTCCTCTCAAGAGTGGAGAGGGTTTGTCCTTGACAGAGAGCCAAATTTTATTTTCCTGCTATTTTGTTTTGGTAGCAGTCTAATGAAGCACACACATATGCACTAATAAGAAGAATAAGAAGTATAATATAACTAGAAAAAATAAAAAGACTTCACAAATTTTTATCAAGTCACGGATAATCTTCACAACACTACTTTGCCCTAGATTCTCTAACATAACCTACACAAGGTTAGACAGTGCGACCAACTCCACCATCTGGTCACCATGATATCAGATTCTTATGATGAATTATGATGAGGTAAATATCGAGTAAGTCAACCTTCAAACTTGATCATGCCAATACGACAAGCCATCCGTTAATTCAACAACTGAGTCCTAACCCAAAGTATCAACCAAGCCTCTATCATCATCTAATGGTACCTTATAGATCCCTCAGCCTAAGGTCAAGGTTATTCCCAAGATCTCAAAAGGTCCATTACATCGAAATTTTGCTTCTGCCAAATCTGCCCATACATATATAACATAGTACATGACTTGGCACAGTCTCCTGTTGCCATGTCAATGCTAGAAGTCCTCCAGACGTGCCCATCCCAATAGAAAGCTCTATTATCCACTTTGGGTGTCATGGATCCTCAAGACGATCCAATGATTGTCTTTCATGTTGAAAAATCATAAAATCCTCCCCTACCTACATCCTTTGCATTCCAAATACTAGCCTCCATTAGAAATTCCATTGTTCAATGGTGTATCATTGACGAAGGTGCATCCACCTGTGCGATGGACGCCAATGTTTGGAAGAAAATTGGGTCCCCTGACCTGTCACCATCCACCATCACTCTTCAGGCATGGGAAGGTCATCCTTCACAGCCCCTTGGCTTATATCGCAACTACCCAGTCACAGTCGTCGGTAAGACTTCCTATATTGACATTGAAGTCATTGATGCTCCCTTATAACATCCTTTTGGGTCATAATTATACTTATGCCATGTCAGTTGTCGCAATCTGCAATTCATCGTAAGATGTTCTTTCCCCACAATGGAAATATTGTCACAATTGATCAGTTGACGTACTATAATCCTCAATCCAACATTTCTTCCATGACTGACAATACGAATGTCTTGTCCTTCAATCCAACATTTTCATGCTCCAAGCATCGCAAGTCGCCCACAAACGATATGGTATGCCTTCCCAGCAAACCACACCTCCACAACCTATTGTTCCTAACTCAACCGAGCCTTATGGTACTAATCCTCAAGGATCATTTCCTTCTGTTGGTGTCTCTCCTAACCCATTTCTGCCTGGAACCGTCCCCCCTAGGCCTTAACCATCTTAGAATAGTTCCTCCATGCCACTATCCTTCTCATCAGATACCATTCTTATTTCCACCTCCTAGAGTTTATTCTACACCTATCATTACCTTGGGGATCCCAATCTAGTGCACCGATCATCCCGCAAACACTCCATCCAACCAACTCAAACCTTACACAACTTTGACCCCTGTCCAACCTGTTGTTCCTACTCCTGCCTTTGCTTCAGTTCCACAACAAGCTCAACAAGAGCCTACTCCTGTTGTGAAAGCTTCTGGCGAGGGGAGCAAAGCCTAGAACAACGTAACTAAAGACAAGGCCCCCCTAGTAACTCCAGCTCCACCTAAGCCGCCAAAGCCTCTTCCTCCTTATGCTTTGTGTGATGTTGCCAGTCATGCCACCGGTAATTGTCCTGAACTCCCTTATGTCAACAATGTGGTCACTGAAACCTTCCCTGATTCTAACATTCATGAGGTCCATGTTACCTTACCAGAGTAAGCTAAGAAGAATAGATCATTACACACAAATCACCCATGTGATTTGTGTGATAATTATGGCCACTATTATCATCATTTTCCTTGTCTCAAATATTTTTGTGATACACTTCAAGTGCTTCACGAATTAGAGGTCAATCGTAGTGAGTCCACCTCTCCTCTACCTGTGGATTTTGGTCCCACTCTACACCAGAACAAGAGGTATCTCAAGCACCCATTATGATCCCTCCCACTAATTCTAAGATGATTAATAGTACCGCTACCATTCTCTACCTATCATCATCCATGAGATCGATGTATTGGAACTTCCCTGATGTCTCCTATTGTGATTTTATTGAACCCTATTCGGCGAACACCTCGGTCTCAACATCGGCAGATATTCCATCTACTTGTCATATGTCTTCCACCCTTGAATATGTGTATGTGAACCTTGTCTCTCATGAAGATGCTTCAGGAAACTCTTCTCCATCATGTGGTCCCTCTTCCTCTAGTCTACCCATCTTCCATTCTGATGAAGGCATCATGGAAGCTATGACCACTCTTGATTATCCTTGGGATGATATGCACCATCGTGCGTGCTTCCTTCCACAACGAACCCATGACCAATATGTTGTGGAGTCAAAATACTTCATCCATGTTGAGGTAGATTAGTTCAATCACCCCTTACTTCAAACTCATGAATTCGAACCACATCCACCTTGTGGCCATTACATTGCCACACAATGTTTGGGTAAGGGGGCACCCATATTTGAGAATCCAGGAGAACTACTTCTCCCCAACCCTCTTAGTGCATCTAGTAGTGTTGACTCTAGTACCATTATTATTCCCCATTTAGAAGAACCTCTAGAGTCCTATATCACTTTAGATCACTCCAGGGATGATCCATTTAATCATTCCTCCTTCTTACCTCAACAACCCAATCCCTTAGACATTTTTGTTGTTGTTCAACCACCGTGTTTTCTAGGTGAGCATCCGTTCATTATATCTGAAGCCACTCTTTGGTATAGTAACACCATGTATGTGAACCCATAAATTCAGTTCATTTGATTCATATATGCAGTACCAAACAAGATTGTTAATCCACCATTTCCTTTCTCTAAGTATATCTATACACTCTTCTTATAAGAAGACATCCATGACATAAACAAATGGAAAACCACATCATCAAAATGTGTTTGGAGTCCACTACTCTAAATACATCTCGTATGCCCATAGCATGATGGGGGGCACTTATGCCCCTACATTTCATCATCATCCTTTGGAGGATCTCGTGCCAGCTAGGCCGATATGCTTGAATTAATGATTGGAGCACTTGGAACACAATGGTGCTCCACAAACTCCTCTTCTAGGGGCCATCATTCCCTCCTTTTCATACTAGATCAGCCCCCTCCATCACATATGCGAGGGGGAAATATCACATGCTTGGGGGAATGATCGTTTCTCTCCTTAGCCACATTCTCACTTGATCAACATAAGCCTCAGCCTAGGCCCCAAGGATCTAGGTATGGTTGATTATCGTTTCATTCCTTGGATATATTGTCCTACCGACCTCTCTAGCAAGCCATATTCACATCGCATATCGTAGATGTTTGATACCATATCTTCAAATATTATACTCTACGTTATGCCACACTTACCACCTAGTCCCAATGTTTGACTTTGTGGTCAAGGATGATCCTAAGCATTTTCTAGTAGTTCATTCTTGTATTCCTTTCTTCAGTTGATTCTTCACTAGGAACCATTCTTCCAATATTCTTCACTAGGAACCATCCTTCCAAGAAGCATTAAGGCCATATTTAGACGAGTAAGGCCACCTACCTAACAGTCGTGGAACTTGATTCCGACAGTCAGTTTGTCCGCTATGATCTCCAAAATATTTAGGGCCTTCTCCTCCTCTCCAAATTCTCCATAGCTCACTATGCAAATGAATGAGATTTGGGGGCAAAAAAGCCCTTTTATAGGAAAAACCCTAGCTTTTTCCATCACCCATTGCAACCAAACCATAGCTCCGTTTGACGAACCATCAACACCCTTGGAAAGCTCTCACCTATTTCTATATGGGGTCTCTCTTCGTTTTTGGTAATTTGACACTTCACCTCGAAGCCATTTTTTCCATGAGGTCTCACTTTGCCGCCTATTAAAATCGAATATCTTCATATGATCCACCCATACTTTAGTACCACTTTACCTTTACACTGGTTGACTCACGTATCAATTTTCACCATGAGTAACCACCATTTACTCATGCATTTATGGTCTCCTCCGAGCCTCCCCCATGTGGCAGCATCATCGATCCACCCTTGTTTAGAGTATCCGAGATGAGTCACCCTTGTATCTATGGAGTCCATTCAGAGTTCCCTTGAGTCGAGCTATAGTGATTCCATACATCGTCGTGCCACGTCCATTCCATTTTTCATATTTGGCCTCCAATTATTCTGCTCCATCTTTGTCGAACCCCCATTTGAGTCATTGACCATCCCCTCTGGAATCGAGCTAGTCATTGTCAATTCAACCATCATTATTATGCTTTAACAAGAGAAGTCTTCAATCTACCACCCATATTGTTTCCTTCCATCCTCATCCTTGGTGTCAGTCCATCAATCACTCTACTATGATTCCTTGTGCCTTTGTTAAGGATTCCTCATTTCCTTAACTTTGGCAGACCCTCTTTTGTCGACCTCAACACATTTATTCTAGAAGAGTGGTCTTGAGGACAATGTACTTTGGTTCCAACTTCCATATTTGTTCGATGCCTCAGATCAAGAAAAGGGACTCATCATTGCCCTTTGACTTGGTTGTTTCTCACGTGTTCGACACCATCTCCTTATCGCATGATTGAGATTCATACACTTGACAGTTCGGTGATCGATACAATTGTCCTAGTGATTCCCAAGTGTGCGTGAGATGTTTCAGACCTCACAAGCGGGTGGCCCTTCAGGTAGCCCACCACATGCTCGGATGACCACATATGTTGATCCAACCTAAGATTCAGCTCTGCATATGTGATGGGTTCGGTTTCCACGACTTGCAGTGCCCACAGTATGCATGTCTCCTTCAGATGATCCATTCAGGTCTTCAGAGCCCTTTCCTATTCAACATGGCTTCTTTGGTTGTGATCCCCCCTCCCCACGTCATCTTAAGGGGCATTATATCTCATGTACTCAGATGTTATTGTATTCAGTCTTGGCGTATGTTTTTCCAGATGCATTATGTATATGGGATCCATTGTATTATTTTTTCGCCCATCGATGTCAGTGTATCTTGTATCATCTACTTTGTATATTAGTCCCACATTGTTGGGCTCATCATTATTATTTGTACGCAATTATCTCGGTGGGTACGGGTATGCCTCCCTCGCCTCATTCAAGATCATTTACTCCAACATAAAAAGAGATTTATATCAGTTTAGTAGGTCTCGCCCCCTCCATTATTTGTCCGTCCTTGACTTGCTTCAATTCTTTCTCTCTCTCTTTGAATCCCCTTTTGGTGTCTCGTGGAAGTGTATTCTACAACGTTTTTCTGATCATACGATTTTCTCCTAACACTCATACGTGTGGGGGCAATCTGTTACCACCAAAAAATGATCACCTAGCCATTTCTAAATAGGTGAATTGAAATACACCATGTAGAGTTAATTTTACCATAGTAAGATCACTTTCACTGTGGAAAATAATTTAGTAAACCACATTTATTAAATCATTTTATGATTTAAATAAAAAAACCCATGAGATTAATTAGATAAATCATTATTTATTTAATTTTCTCTAGGAATAATTATTAAATCATTATTTAAATAATTATTCATTGTCACATTTGATTAAATCCCTTAGAATAGATTAAATAAGGTCTTATTTATTTAATTTTCTTTATTTTTGTTATTAGAATAATTTTTAAATCACTATTTAATAATTATTTTGATTCCACACCAATCTTAATTCTTGTGAAATAATTAATAAATTATTTTATTTGTTAATTATTTCTAAATAAAGATATTTAACCCAAATATATTTTCCCTCTCCAATAAATATAATAAAGTATTCAAAGCAGTTAAATCTTGATTTGGTTAATATTATTTTATTATTCTCCACTTTCGAGATTAACTCCATTTTTTTGTTATAAATAGGAGGGTTTTTCATTAATTATTGACCATGATCATAATCGTCGTCACCATTATCATCATTTTTATCTTCAACTCCCATTTTGAGTTCTCCACATTTTGTCTGGGTTTTTCACATACTGAGAGAGAAGACCATTTTCTGAAGTGTTAAGGACATCAAATGACCCATCCCACGAATAGGGACTTATAGACCCATCAGTAGATATCCTTCACCAGGTTTAATTCCTAATGTTGAGAATAGGGAATCCACCCACAAGAAGTTGGAATGACACGCATTAAATTTCGTATTGACTCTTTGAGACTAATATCATTCCTTGAATATGCACTAATAGAGGGCGATAAAGGTATTAGTGATGGAAGGACATCCTCACTTGTGGATTTATCCTTCCTAAAACATGAAAGGTTACTTTACATGGAAACATCTATGAAAGACTTAGAATGGATTATGGAACTAGAAAGAATTGACATTGTTGGTATTTCTCCTTTGTAAACCCTTGACATATATTTGGGGGATGTTGATAAGTATATGAGTGAGGTGTTCAATATAAAACTAGGGAAAAAAGGTAAGAATTGTGTCAAAACAGAGAAGGACAAAGTAAAACCAATGTAAGGGGATGAGATGAATGAATAGGGTTGTGGAGTTTATGAATGACCCCCAACAAGGTGGTTCTTTGGTATGTGTATCTTTGATAAAAAAATATGGGAATAGATGGAGATGGAGTGGAAAACCTAGATTGCTTATATCCCACATGTTCATATATTAGTTAACATATAGCATGTATTCATTTTAAAGTTTGAAGTAGATGCATTCAAGATCATGGGAGCTAGATAGATGTGGGGTTACATGCCTCTAACTCTAAAGAGATGAAGCCCCACTTCAATCCTCAACCGGTGAGGTCCATATTACAAATGATATGTGCTAAACTGTTAGGCCTCCCTTTGAAATTTTGGGCGCTTGATGTTTTTAGGGCTATATGAAATAACATTGTGATATTCGTTGAGCTTGATTGAAAATTTAAGGGGTATTTTTCTCGTTCCATAGCTTGCACCTTAGTAGAGGTGGACCTAATAGTGGGGCTTGATGAGTACAATAAATTGAAGGTTCAAGAGATACATTATAATCAACTCATTGATTACATGGGTATGCTATTTTTTTATTGGAATGACCACATTTATGTTCATTTAGAGAGAAAAATGTGTCCTCAAGTTAAAAAAAAAAATCTCCAGAGGAAGAAAAATTATGAGTGTCATTGCCTTAAGGGGGAAATGTTAATGGAAAAACATCATAGAAAATGGAAAAATATCGATGGAGCTAAGGGTAGGGAAAATATTCTTTTGAAGAAGGTTCCAACCAATGTTAAATTCTTTGAAAGAGAAGTTGTAGGGCCAAAGTGTATGGTAAAATAAGGAAAGGATAATTATATCTCAATTTATCTTAATAGCATGACAAAGATAGGTACTACCTTTGTTGTGGAGGAGGTAATTTGGGAAGTATTATTTGAGGTTCAACCCTTTCTAATACTTAGTGAGGATATAAAGATTCCTCTCATTTCTTCAAATCTTGAAGTAGTGCCTTTGTCATTAAATCCAAAACTCTAGTTGGTTTTTGTGGGGTGGGGGGTATAAAGATTTAAATATATAGTGTTGCATTATAAAGAAGAGGCCAATAAAGGTCTTGGGTCAAATTCTACGAAAATCGAGGAACTTAGAGAGATGGATTCATAAGTAGATGACCTAGATATAGGGAGAGAGGGTTCATATCCCCACATTAGAGATTGAGGCCTCTAAACTTCTTAATCAACCTAGATATCCACTAAGATATATACAAATTGCAATAAATTTAGTTGTGGCCGGTATTTATGGTGTTTTAAACCTATATGTCATAAAAGAGAGTTCTCATTCTAGAAGGAGAAGACAACCATGCCCAATTGTTGGTCACAACAAAGAAAGGATAAAGATTCAACAAGGAAACAAAGAAAACTTGAAAGGGACCCTTAAAGTAGGGTATGCCCTAAGAAGTATTGGAAATATTGTTGTCCCTAATGTCAAAGAGGAAATATTGTTTTCATTGATTTCAAAGAGGAAATATTGTTTTCATTGATGTCAAATATATGGGGATAATATAGATATCAAAGATAAAGTTTGTAAGATGGAGATTGTTGGAAATATTGATTTTGGGCTTTTGATGCCTAATTTGGATACCTTGTATTTGACGGAATTTTACCTCTAAATACTTAGATAAAATGACAGCATAAATATATGGTTGGATAACTTACTATGATACCTTTCAAATGGTATATCGAATTTCCTCTATCTCCATACGAATGAGGAGATATGAAAGTTTTTTTCAGGTCAACCCAACCATAAAGTATAGGTCAACCCAACTAGTTTTAAAAGTTAACCCCATAAGTGAATGTAGAAACAATATACATTAAGGATTAATGATTTCATTTTAAAATCCAAGTAAGAATGATATGAGGTGCATAATAGAAGCTAGGGAATACTATTTGGGTCTTAAAGGCAAACCAAAAATGTGATTACAAAGTGAATGAGTCATCTTGGCATTTTCGTTATAACTTTTCTTCTGGGATGTTTTAGCCCATGAAATTAGAGGTGGATTGGAAATAAATATTTTTGTACCTCTGATATAAATTTCATACTTTGTTTCACTCTAATTTCAAATATTATGAGGAAGTTTGGATTCCTGAATGCTCCTAAAATCTACTTCAAATAAGTTAGTCTGTCATTGTTTCTAAAGCTTCTTCTAGGATGGTTTAGATCATGGAAGTTGGAGGATATATAGGATATATATTCCATAACTACTATATAAATTTCATACTTTGGTGCCCTATAATTTCACACCTATTCTAAATTCTCATGAAATCTACTTCAAATAGGTCAACTTGGAATTTTCCTTATAATTTTTCTTCCAGGATGTTTTAGACCATGGAAAATTGGAGGAGATAGAGGGTGATCTTCATGCACTTGTGGTACAAATTTCAAATTTTGGTTTGGTGTAATTTCATAGATATGATCTAAGGAATTTAGGGTTCTTGAATTCTCCTCAAATCCGTTTCAAAAAGGCTAGCTTGGCATTTTGGTTACATGTTTCAGACTGTAAAGTACTAAGGAGATAGAGACAAGATCTCTAAGTAATTGTGGTAGAAATTTTATACTTTGGTTGCATATAATTTCAGAGATATGTCGTGTAGAACTTAGGACTACTGAATAGTATTGGAATTAGTTTCAAGCAATTTAGTTTGGTATTCTTGTTATAACTTATTTTTCTGGAACTTTTCAAACTATGAAAATTTTTGAGATCAAAGGAAACACACAAAAGTTCCTTACATAAAAATATAGAATCATATTTTCAAATTGGATACATGGCATGTTGTGCAAGTTCCTACTTGGGAAGAAGCCAGAAACAACAAGTTTTAGTAAAAGAAGACTCAGTGAAGGCAAAAGCAACAAATATATATAATGAAGGCATAAGAAACAAACAAGCCTAGTGAAGGTAGAAGCAACTACCAAAATCTGTGAAGATATAAGTAGCAAGAAGACTCAGTGGGGATTGATAACTCCAACATGTTAGTATCTATAAATATTTGCAATAGCGCGGATTGGTGTCCCCCATAGGTTGGTGCCTATGAATCTTATTGGAAAGGGGATTAGTGTCTCATGTATGTTGGTGTCTAAAATTATTGTAACAAAGGGATCAATATCTCGTATAGATTGTTGCCTACAAATATTGCAGCAGAGGAGATTGGTGTCTCCTATAGGTTGGTTCCTGTAAAGTTTGTATTAGTAGGTTGATCCCTACAAATATTTGACATAAAGAAGTTATCATTTGTATATTGTGTTCCATATGTGAATTTGTTTGGTTTAGATTCATTAATGTTTAAATAAGTAATAAATTGTCTTATAGTAATTCACCCACCACCCCCACCGCCCACTATAAGTGTGAATCCAATGAAAAGGGTTTCCCTATTATTATCATGTCCTCCAGTTGTAAGGGTTTGGGTAGTTCCTCTAAAAAACTAGCCCTAGGCAGATTAGTGGAATTTTAAAAGCTATATGAGGTATTAATTCAAGAAACCATGGAGGGAAGGAGAAAATTAATTGGAGAATTGTCTATGTTTTCGAAGGATAGGAATTTTCTTTCTATGGACTTTGTAGAAAGATATGGGGGGTTGGTAACTAGTTGGAGGAAGAGAATAGTGAGACTAATAAACATTGTGATCCTTGATTCATGCACATGAGTAGATATTTTCTCTCACGATAATGGGAAATATTTGTTCTATTGCCAACATGTATGATCCTTTTGAGGATGGAGTGCTTCCTAGGAAATGTTGATGGAACAATACTTTTTGAGAAGGGGGAAGGTTATCTTCAGAGTTGCTTTAAATTTTACCACTAATAGAGTAGATATATGGAGGGCCATATGTGTAGCAGACCCCTTGATAATTTTCTTCTCAAATAAGAATAAGGAAGTTGGACTAGTGGATGTGGAGCCTATCAAGTTGGTTCCTACAAGGAAGAACTGAGAAAATGGGATAGAAGAGTGGAAAAGAGGTTATATAGATTTATGGTTTCTATATCCATTATGTCTAATGACGATATGATTATATCATGGGTGGAGGTTGGTGAGGAATCAAACCATCTACCAATACTTATTTAGATTGTGAAAGAGGATGATAAACCTCCAACTCCTTTTAAATTAAACTCCACGTGGTTAGAAGGAGAATAATTTATAAAAATGATTAGATATGGATATAAATTTTATGATGTTGGGTCAGGGGAGTCAACCTAGTCTCTAGTTTGTGACTGACCTCACGTCAATTAAAAGAGAAATAGTCTCTTAGGTACATGATCAAGAGAGAAGGATGAGAAAGCCCTAAGGATGGCAAGGATGAGAAGGCCCCAAGGGTGAGGAAGAACATATGAGGTTTATGCTCAAATCATGGAACAAATCAATGATGAAGGGTTAAAATAAAGGCCAAAGGCCTTGGAATAATCCATAAATAAACTAATAGAAAATAAGAAAGTTATTTGGAGGTTAAAGAGCACGACTCTTTGGCTAGGCAAGGGAGTTGAACACACAAAGTATTTTCATAGTTATGCTAACCAGAAAAAATTATTTGTACCTTTTAGGAATTGTAAAGAAAGGATATTTCCAAGACTAGAAACTTCAAGGAGATTGTTGATCTAGGGGTGGAACATTTTGAGGGGATATTTAAGGAATTAAATAGAGTAAATGTAGTATAAATAGTCAATATGAACACTTTTTCCCTAAGTTTCATGAATGAGGAAGAAAATAAGAGGTAAATGGATAAAATGTCCAAGGAAGAATTGAAAATGATTGTTGATCGCTTTTGGAGGGACACAAGTCCTTGGCCAAATGGTTGTATTGTGGAATTTCTCCTGGGATTATTTGTGTTGAAAAGTGTAGCAAGAAAGTCTCAATTTGATTTTGCCTTTGTCAAATTGAGAAAATTCAAATTTCCACATCAATAGACAACTTGAAGGTAGTTAACTTGTGTGACATGGATCTTGTCACTCAGTTAGCTCAATAAATTTGAGTATTTGAGCTAGAGGGATTGGAGTTCAGTTAAGTATGTGTGATTGCTAATTTGTAGCAATCAAGGTCAGTTATTTCTAGTTAAACTAGTTCTAACAGTTGATGGAACTAGTGGAAGGTCAATTGTGCAGTTAGACAACAATCTAACTCAGTGATCATATAGTTAACTAATCAATCAACCAAAATAGCTAGTGCATGAAGAGAATTCAATTTCTCCTGTTGTTGTGGAGATTCCAAGGTAGTGTAACATTAGTTATAGACTAGTCTTGAGTGTACATGTGTTGCATGCAATCAAAGATCCAACATTGGGAATTACGCAATCAATTGGAGGAAAATTCGTATAGAATAGGGCCTAATTACCCAAGAAAATAGGAGCTCAGGTGGAGGCAGAAATTGGCTAAGTAATAGAGTGATTCAGTGGCTCCTTTGGCTCTTTGATATGCATCTTAAAGTCCAGGCAAGGAAGGGCAATGATTCATAGGATGGTATTCTTCAAAGACGAAACGCACTTCTAGGGAGTGCATTGGACATTCGTTCCTAGGATGCTTTCTACTGCACCTCCTCGCTTTAAAGTACATGGAGGTTTGCCTCTTTCTCTTCCTTTTTGGTTTTGGAGGTGTGCTTAAGGTGGCAAGCACGGGTGCTGCCTCCCTTGCCAATATTTCTGGTGATTTCTCCTCTTGTTGTTCTTCTTCTCTACTTCCTGTAGAAGCCCCTGTGGCAACTGTTTCTGGCTGTGTTGTTGCTATTCCAGGGTGTTTCTTCCCATGTTGTTTGGACATGCCTTCTTTGGCTGTGACAGCTCTCATTTGGGGACTTTTCAGCCTTTTCTACCCTACTCTACATCCTCTTTTCCCGTGGTGTTTGTGTTGTTGTCTGCACCTCTGTTTTAGGCTTAGCAACTTGGCCCATTTCTCCTTTTCCTCCTGTTCTTCCTTTGTTTTTCCCTCTGCTTGAATGTCCTATGCTCCCTCATCAATGTTCTTCTCAAATTTTTATTATTTATTTATTTTATTATTATTATTATTATTATATTAATTAAATTTATTTTTTTTTCCATTTCCAGTTTGCATGGTGTTGAGTTTGTGTTTTAACCAGAAAAGAAAATGTTCAGGAAAACAGTCAATTCACTGCAACAGAGGATAGCTGAATTTTCTTCTTTTTCTGAGACCAAATAAGAAATTTTTCATGTGCTCCTTACAACATCAAATGGAAGTAATTCCCTTGTGTTAAAACTGTTGTCACCTCGAATTGGTCTATCTGTTTATGAAAGAAATTTTTTACAGAGCAGAGCATAAGGACACTGGTTTTTTCAACACATTGATAGATATGTAAATTCGGGTTTTTCCACACACACAGGTTGGTCTCTACTGCTGCATGTCTTCCTTGCAAGAGAATTTTTTATTTTCTTTTTTAAAAACTGTTGAGGAGATTTCAGATGCAAAAGAAAAAAATGGGTAAACTCAGTGAATCATGCAGGCAGAGTTCCACTGTTCTCAATGCACAGACAGACTTTTTACTCTCATTTTTGAATTTAATGCCGTGTTCAATTCACCATTTTGCACCAACAAATCATGCACAAAGAAGTTTCCCCGATCCTACCTCGTTTTGAGCTTGAAATTCGTTGAAAATCCCAGGTTTTCTTTCTGCATGGTTGTTTTCTGCGTTTCCTATAGAAGCTTTCCTGTAGAACGAAACTGTGCTTCCTGTAGAGTGACGATAAACAGGAGGGTTTTGAAAAATGGCCAAGAAAGATTAGTTTACTACTATGGAGGTGGTATGGAGCTTGTTGCAACTGCAAGGACGATGATAAACTGGAAACAACAGAGGTGAGAGTTCGATTAGTTGTTTATGGAGACTTCCATTGATGGAGGATGAGCTGACCAAGTGCATGTTGGCCCCATGCAGACCGTTTAAACAACCACCACTAATCACGTCCATCACGTTCATTAGACTATTTGTTCTCTGCCTGTAATCACGTCCATCAATCACACTAGAGTTTAAACAATCACCACTACCTGTTTTCAGTTTTCTTCCTGAGATGGCTGAGCACACATGTCGTATTCACCCACCAAGCAGTGTTTGAACTAGATGAGGGTGGCCAGTGAGCTGGCCACATATTCTTTTAATCACAACCATCTCATTGTTCATGCAGTTCTCAAATTAGATTCATGCAACAGAGGAACGAGTTTAGTCACGTACTTGGAAGTCGAATGTGGTTGCTGTGAGGTGCTGTGGCCTTTCCTTCTGCTGCATGCATTTGTTTCCATGGTTGCATGATGGCTTAGTTACTCATTCATGGCTATTTTTCTTGTGCAGGTATCCTCTGGCTGGATCTAAGCTGCAGGAGCCAATTTCATCTTTCAGATTTGCACCTTCATGCTGTTGATGCTGGATTTTTGTGGGATAGCAACTTGTTTTCTCCATTGCTCCCGAACGATATATCGGATTGAATTGAAACTTTCTGAGCATGCTTCTATCATCGTTATGCACCTCCCACAACAAAATTGTGGTCAATGGATGCATGGATTTCGAGAAAAATGGAAAATGGCTGAAGATTACAGAGGTTAATTTCTCGGAAACCATGCATCAGAATCGGTTGAAACTGCTTGGGTAGGTTACTATCACCCATATGCATCTCTCCATGAAACAGATTTTGAAACAGATGCACGAATATGGAGAAAATGCAAAAATGGCTGAAGGTGATGGAGGCTGATTTCTTGGAAATCGTGCACTGGAATTGGCTGAAATTGCTCGGGCATGTTGCCATCATCCCTATACAACTCCTCGCAAAACGGTTTTGTAAATGGATCACAATTTTCACGTGAGGGAAAAAACAAATTTCAACACCATGTATTTTTGCTTCAAAGCATTCTGCAGTTTTTTGCATGGAAAGAAAAATGAGCTTGGGCTATAATGCAGACTTGGAATTGATGGGAGAGACGTTTGAGGATTGTAGGAGGACTTATGAACCCTTTAGGAAGCTATCATGTTCGCCAAATTCCTTTTTTGAAATCCATTTCTAGCTTCCTTTAATATCTACAGGAACTTCCTGTAGAACACACAGTTTTTAGGAAAGAAGCACAATGAGATGGAAAAAATAATGGAGAAGGGTGAGGGATAGAAACATGGATGTGTGCAGGCCTCATGGACATATTCCCAGCCTTTGGGTCCCCTTCGAAGATCGATTTTGGCTTATTTGTAGGCTTCCTGTAGAAGACACAAAACTTCTTGTAGAAGGCACAGAACTTCCTCTGTCTTTGTTTTGAGCGATCCTTATAACTTGCAATGTCCTTGCTGCAACCTGCAATTATTCAATGGAAATTAGGTTTATTTTTATTTTTCTCTTTTCTTCTTTCTTTTTCTCTTTTTTTTTGAAAACAACTAGGACGTCTCATGGAGGTTTTCACCCTAATTGCTTGCCCTGGGCACCTCCAAGGGAGGTTTTCACCCAAGGATCTTATTCTTTTTTCTTTTCTCTTTTTTCCAACCCATTGACCACCTCATGGAGGTTTTCAATCAATGTTCCAATCTAAGGCGCCTCCGAGGAGGTTTTCACCTTAGATTTTTATTTTCCTCTTATTTTCATTTTTTTTTTACCCTACCCTACTTGAAAAACAAAATCATTTTCAAGTATAAGAAACTTCCAATGGAGCCATGTGCACATCGAGATTAGAGACAAAATGATGTGGAGGCTTGAAATGCATGCTTTGACAGCTATCCAGATTTCAGAGACCAAATGATTTGACTTTGAAGGGATCAAACATAGTTGAGGAAGAAAATGTTGTTGGAACCATATCTCAATATAGCTCTGATATCCTTGGTCCTTTCCCTCATTTGGATCATTCTTCATGTCACCTTTTATCATGACCTTCTCATCTTCCTCTTTTTGCTGATTTCTATCTTGAATACATGGAGGATTTGATGGTAACCATGAGGGAGCTCTCTCGATCTCTAATTCTGATGTCTTCTCTCCATCAAGTGCAGCCCATGGTTCTTTGATCTCCTCCTTTGAATCTTCTTTTGCTGGATGTGGTCTTTCAATGCTTTCAATATAATCTCTTTTTTGCAATACTCTTCTTGAGCTATGGTGAATATCATTGAGCTCAAGAGGAGTCATTTGGACATGTTGTGCCTCAGCGTTGCAATTGGGTTGAGCTACTCCAATGGGCAGGTTTGGAAATGGTGGTACGGGTAGTTGAGTGGGGGTGTATATTTGAGATGGATGTGGATGGGGTTGTGGATGGGAAGGTGGTGGAGGCAAGGAGCGGGAGGAGAGTTGTACTGGGGACTCCACCCTTGATGAGGTGCATTCCACTGAGGTTGTGGCTGAGCATAAGAGTGAAATGAATGAGCAACTGGAGGAGCATGGTATTGAGGAGGATACGACCAAGGAGGGGGTGTGGACTAGGAAGGATGAGCAGGGGGACCCCATGAAGGCATGAAAGTGGCTTGATAGGGGTCATAATAGGTCTGGGATGTCCCTTGCATTCCCTGCTGGTGAGGTATGGGTCCATGTGACCTCCTTTGGTTCATGAAATAGAGTGATTTAGTGTCTCCTTTGGCTCTCTGATATTCAACTTTAAGTCCAGGCAAGGAAGGGCACTGATTCATAGGATGATATTCTTCATAGACGAAACACACTTCTAGGGACTGCATTGGACATTCGTTCCTAGGATGCTTTCTAGTGCACCTGTGACAAAAGATGGTCAAAGCCCTCTTGGCTTCCTCTTGCTTCCTTTGGATCCGCAAGGTATCCAGTTACATAGAAAGAAACTGCCTTACCTCGCTCTTGAAATCTTCCATCTGATTTTCAAATTCATTTTTAGATAAGGTACTGCTCCCAACATTTCTGTTTTTAGCCATTTGATCCAGAGGAATGTTTTCTTCTTCTTCTCCCCTAGAGGTTCTTCAAATATGTCTTGTTGTCCACCTAGGGGTTCTTCTTAATCACAACCATTGAAGAAGAGAGAAGGTTGGTTGTGTGAAGTAGTGGGGGTGTTGTGCAAACATTTTTTTTTACTTATCTCTACTCCTACAAGGCATGAAAGGAAATCTTTTTGGTTGATTTTTGTTTTTTCTGCTTGTACCTGCAAAATTAAAATAGATTGAACTGCAACTAACTAAAATCTATCTTGCTAAAATGAAAATGCAGAATTGAAATGGAAGCAGGAAAGGACTAATCTATTTTGCTGAAATGAAATTGCAGGAATGAAATGCTAAGCTACGCTTGCAGAATTGAAATGCTAATCTACGCTTGCGGAATTGAAATTGCAGAATTGAAATGCTAATCTATGAAAGCGGGAAATGTCTAATCTACTTTTGCAGAGATGAAATTGCATACTGGAAATGAAACAACTACTCTACACTTGCTGAAATAAACTACTTAGAAGAAGGTTGTAGTAGAAAATAGAAGAAAAGCAGCAATCACCAATACTCTGACGCTTCCCCGGCAACGGCACCAAAAAGATGGTGGGCCCCAGTATTGCAGCAATATTCTCTTCCTCAGCTATGTTTGATCCCTTCAAATTCAAATCATTTGGTCTCTGAAATCCGGATAGCTGTCAAAGCATGCATTTCAAGCCTCCACATAATTTTGTTTCTAATCTCGATGTGCACATGGCTCCATTGGAAATATTCTTATACTTGAAAATGATTTTGTTTTCCAAGTAGGGTAGGGTAGGCAAAAAAAAAAAAAAATGAAAATAAGAGGAAAATAAAAATCTAAGGTGAAAACCTCCTCGGAGGTGCCTCAGATTGGCTCATTGATTGAAAACCTCCATGAAGAGGTCAATGGGTTGGAAAAAAGAGAAAAGAAAAAAGAATAAAATCCTTGGGTGAAAACCTCCCTTAGAGGCGCCCAGGGCAGGCAATTAGGGTGAAAACCTCCATGAGGCGCCCTAGTTGTTTTCAAAAAAAAAGAGAAAAAGAAAGAAGAAAAGAGAAAAATAAAAATAAACCTAATTTCCATTGAATAATTGCAGGTTGTAACAAGGACATTGCAGGTTAGAAGGATCACTCAAAACAAAGACAGAGGAAGTTCTGTGCCTTCTACAAGAAGTTCTGTGTTTTCTACAGGAAGTTTTGTATCTTCCACAGGAAGCCTACAAACAAGCCAAAATTGATCTCCGAAGGGGACCCGAAGGCTGGGAATATGTCCATGAGGCCTGCACACATCCATGTTTCCATCCCTCACCCTTCTCCATTATTTTTCCCATCTCATTGTGCTTCTTTCCTAAAAACTGTGTTCTACAGGAAGTTCCTGTAGAAATTAAAGGAAGCTAGAAATGGATTTCAAAAAGGCAGTTTGGCGAACATGATAGCTTCCTAAAGGGTTCATAAGTCCTCCTACAATCCTCAAACCTCTCTCCCATCAATTCTAAGTCTACATAATAGCCTAAGCTCATTATTCTTACCATGCAAAAAATTGCAGAATGCTTTGAAGCAAAAATACATGGTGCTGAAATTTGTTTTTCCCTCACGTGAAAACCGTGCATCCATTTAAAAAACCATTTTAGGGGGAGTTGTATATGGATGATGGCAACATGCCCGAGCAATTTCAGTCAATTCCAGTGCACGGTTTCCAAGAAATCAGCCTCCATCACCTTCAACCATTTTTGCATTTTCTTCATATCTGTACATCCGTTTCATAATATGTTTCATGGGGAGATGCATATGGGTGATATTAACCTACCCAAGTAGTTTCAGCCGATTCCGATGCATGGTTTCCCAGACATTGACCTTTGTAATCTTCAGCCATTTTCCATTTTTCTCGAAATTCGTGCATCCATTGACCACAATTTTGTTGTGGGAGGTGCATATCGATGACAAAAGCATGCTCATAAAGTTTCAGGTCAATCCGATCTATCGTTTGGGAGAAATAGAGAAAACAAGTTGTTGTCCTACAAAAATCCATCATCGGCAGCATGAAGGTGCAAATCTGAAGGATGAAACTGGCTTCTGCAGCTTAGATCCAGCCAGAGGATACCTGCACAAGAAAAATATCCATGAATCAGCAACCAAGCCATCATGCAATCATAGAAACAAATGCATGCAGTAGAAGGAAAGGCCACAACACCTCACAACAACCACATTCGACTTCTAGGTACATGACGAAACTCATTCCTCTGTTGCATGAATGTAATTTGAGAACTGCGTGAACAATGAGATGGTTGTGATTAAAAGAATCGGTGGCCAGTTAACTGGCCACCCTCATCCAGTTCAAACAGCGCTCGATGGGTGAATACGACATGTGTGCTCAGCCATCTCAGGAAGAAAACCGAAAACATGTAGTGGTGACTGTTTAAACTCTAGTGTGATTGATGGACGTGATTATAGGTAGAGAACAAACAGTCTGATGAACGTGATGGACGTGATTAGTGGTGGTTGTTTAAACGGTCTGCATGGGGCCAACATGCACTTGGCCAGCTCACCCTCCATCAACGGAAGTCTCCATAAATAGCCAATCGAACTCTCACCTCTGTTGTTTCCAGTTTATCATCGTCCTTGCAGCTGCAACAAGCTCCATACCACCTCCATAGCAGTAAACCAATCTTTCTCGGCCATTTTTCAAATCCTCCTGCTTATCGGCACTCTACAGGAAGCACAGTTTCGTTCTACAGGAAGGCTTCTACAGGAAACGCAGAAAACAACCATGTAAAAAGAAAACTTGGGATTTTCAACGAATTTCAAGCTCAAAACAAGGTAGGATCGGGGAAACTTCTTTGTGCATGATTTGTTGGTGCAAAATGGTGAATTGAACACGACATTAAATTGAAAAATGAGAGTAAAAAGTCTGCTTGTGCATTGAGAACAGTGGAAGTCTTCCTGCATGATTCACTGAGTTTACCCATTTTTTTCTTCTACATCCGAAATCTCCTCATCAATTTTAAAAAAAGAAAATAAAAAATTCCCTTGCAAGGAAGACATGCAGCAGTAGAGACCACCCGTGTGTGTGGAAAAACCCAAATTTACATATCTATCAATGTGTTGAAAAAACCAATGTCCTTATGCTCTGCTCTGTAAAAATTTTCTTTCATAAACAGACAGACCAATTCGAGGTGACAACAGTTTTAACACAAGGGAATTACTACCATTTGATGTTGTAAGGAGCGCATGAAAAATTCCTTATTTGGTCTTAGAAAAAGAATAAAATTCAGCTATCCTCTGTTGCAATGAATTGATTGTTTTCCTAAACATTTTCTTTTATGGTTAAAACACAAACTCAACACCATGCAAACTGAAAAAAAATTGAGAAGAACATTGCTGAGGGAGCACAGGACATTCAAGCAGAGGGCAAAACAGAGGAAGAACAGGAGGAAAATGAGAAATGGGCCAAGTTTCTAAGCCTAAAACAGAGTGCAGACAACAGCACAAACACCATGGGAAAAGAGGATGCAGAGCAGGGCAGAAAAGGTTGAAAAAACCCCAAATGAGAGTTGTCACTGCCAAAGAAGGCACGTCCAAACAACAGGGGAAGACACATCCTGAAATAGCAGCAACATAACCAAAAATAGTTGCCACAGGGCCTTCTACAGGAAGCAGAGGAGAAGAGCAGTGAGAGGAGAAATCACCTGAAATATTGGCAAGGGAGGCAGCAACCATGCTTGCCACCTTAAGCACACCTCCAAAACCAAAAAGGAAGAGAAAGAGGCAAACCTCCATGTACTTTAAAGCGAGGAGGAGCACACAGATCAAAGTAGGCAGACCCCAGCCACAGTCAAAGGAGCCAATTGTCATTAAGGACACAACAGCTAAACAAAAGGAGGAGTCTCCTTCAAAGATATCCATCACCTATGAACGAGGAAGCCAAAAACCTTCACTTGGAGAGAGAGAATTCAGATGATGGACTCAAAGATAGCTCTACAGGAAGCTGAGACAGTTCTACAGGAAGCTGATAATTCTCTACAGGAAACTCGGGCTAAGCTAAGAGAGATCCAGAAATTAGAAGAAAAGGCGGTCCATTTTGGCAGAACAACAGTAGCAAGAAGGAAATACAAGGAAACATCTGATGAAAAGCAAAGAGAGGACAAGCTGCAGGCTGAGGTTGAGGCACTAACAAAACTGCTACAAGAAAAGGAGCATAGGCAGTGGGAAGAAGTAGAGAGAAAAGCATGGTTTCATAACCGACAAGAGGACATCACTTCAGAATCTTGGCATGACAGGAAGGCCACCAGGGCCATCAAAGATGAAGAGATAGATTAGTTGCTCCAAGGATGAGCAACACTTTCAGAAGGGGGTGGTGATGAGCCCCAAAAATGGATAATTATATGGGCTCATTCGGCCTCCTAATTCGACTTAATCCACCATTCTCATTAGTTTATTGCATGTTTTTTATTATATTTGTGCTAATAGAGTGAATTGGGTTAGTCATTATGCCAACAAGTCTAATGGGTGATTTGTGCAGTTTTTTGGTCAATTTTGAGACAAAATCAAAGGTTTTGATGAGCACTTGGCAGCCAAATTCGTGGAAGAACAAGGAAGAGGATTTGTAGGAAGGTGTTCCCTTCATTTATGGGCCCTTACCTCAAATTCTCCACCATCAGCTCGGAGTTCAAGCGCCACCACATCAATTATCACAAGGGCAACCGAGCAAGGGCTAGTAAAGTTGCTGTTAACTACAAGTTTTGGCAACCGAGTTCTTAAAGTTTAGGAGGGTTGTTGGGGTCCTCAATTTGTATAAATAAGAGGGCTTAGAGCCTCATTTGGGTTGGCAGAAGTTAGCTAGTTGGCAATTGGATTTTAGTCATTTTTTAGGCAGTAGGTTAGCTCTGCATTTTAACACATTTTCAAGATTTTTCTTGTAGACAGTTTTTGATGTAACTATTATTTCTTGATCAATAAAGATGAATCCAGCTTTGCACCAGCTCTAATCTTTCTCAGGAGGTTGTAGCTCTTGGGGTTGGGCCCAACCCAAGTGCCCAGTACCTCCTTTGTTTACTTTTATGTGTTTTTGCTACATTCTTGGAATAAAATCTGCTATTTAAATTAAAATCTTGTTTTGTTACTTAGGTTGCTTTTGATGGTTAAAATAGCTTTTAATGTTCAGATTGATTTGATATGTTAATAACTGAGAACATCTTTAGAAAAAGGCTATCAAGCACCTCTGATCTCACCTCTCCCTCAGTGGGACCATGAGCTGGGACCAAGGTGTCCTTGCTGCCACCAAAAACATTGTTTTGCTTTTCAATGCAATTGCTAATGTTAGATTTTTAGCTAGGAAAGTTGATACCAGTTGTACTTGCATGTTTAACATCTATTCTTGCTTAGTTTTCATAGTTATCTTGCATGATTTTCTGCCAATAAACTTATGTTCATCATATTTTTGGTTTGTAGGTCAAAGTAGGTCAAAATAGGTCAAAATAGCTAGATCTTTGGTTTTTTTAGTCTTTCTTTGATTAGTTTTGAGAGATTGTATGCAGATCACCTGTAATCCATCCTTGCCTACCCTTCCTCCATCAATGCAACCTGCTTCATCCTCTAACTCAGATTCTTGCCCTTCATTTGCCACATTTTCCCACTTTGCCGTAATTTCTACATTCTTGTGCATCATTGCTCCCTTCATCCTCGAACGAATCCAATCGCTCCTTAGCCTCATTCACTAGGTCTTAGACCCCTTAACATCCTTATCCAACCTCCATTTCCACTTTCCCACCACTTTTCCTCCATCAACCCTCCAAAATCCTCTTTTCGGAACATCTTGTAGAAATTGCAGAACATCCTGTAGAACACCTGCAGACTTCCTATAGAAGCTCACGAAAGCGGTTTCTTGAGATCCGATCACTATGAAACTCTTTGGAAGGGTGCTAGGGACCCCTTAGGCCCTCTTCTAACCTTCCCAGCCTCCTGCAAGCATTTCCTTTCACCAATCCACCTCTGCACAATTAAAGCACATGCACAATAATTTTACCAACTTACTCAAAAATACAAAAAGATGTTTCTTTTCAGATTTCACTTCAGAAGTAGCTTAGTCACATGCATTTTAATTTTCTAAGAGTCAATGGCATTCCTTTCTATAGCTTTCATCATTTTTCTTGCACCAGTAGGGTTAGTCGGTAAAACTAGGGTTTGCTAGGGTTGGCATTTCCTTTCTGCTTTTCGCTTCTTTCTACAAGTAGATTAGCCTCTGTTGAGTTAGCTTCCATCCATTACAGTTAAAAGCTTCTTCTAAGAGCTCATAGAAGTTGTCTTAAGCTCCTAGCGGACTTGTGCCAACTGATCAAGTGACAGCTGCGGCAAGAGCTAGTACTCGTGCATATAGCACCGTCGCTTCCAAGTTTGTTACAAACTACCAGGTTGATAAAAGTAAAGAAGGGATCCCTAGGAGTTGCAACATTATTGCAGCAATAATCCTGCAACTCCTGGGACTCCCTTCTTTAATTTATCAACCCAATATTTCGTAACAAACTTGGAAGCGATGGTGCTGTTAGCACAAGTACTAGCTCTTGTCGTGGCTGTCACTTAATCAACTGGCACAAGTCCGCTAGGAGCTTAAGCCAACTTCTATGATCTCTTAGAAGAAGCTTTTTGATGGATGAAAGCTAACTCAAAGGAGGCTAATCTACTTGCAGAAAGAAACTGAAAGCGGAAAGGAAATGCAAACCCTAACAAACCCTAGTTTTACCGACTAACCATACTGGTGTAAGAAAAATGATGAAAGCTATAGAAAGGAATGACATTGACTCTTAGAAAGGTAAAATGCATGTGACTAAAATACTTCTAAAGTGAAATCTGAAAAGAAACATATTTTTGTATTTTTGAGTAAGTTGGCAGAATTATTGTGCATGTGCTTTAACTGTTTTTGACTGTGCAGAGGTGGATTGGCGAAAGGAAATGCTTGCAGGAGGTTGGGAAGGTTAGAAGAGGGCCTAAGGGGTACCTAGCACCCTTCCAGAGAGTTTCACAGTGATAATATCTCAAGAAACCGCTTTCGTGAGCTTCTACAGGAAGTCTGCAGGGATTCTACAGGATGTTTTGTAATTTCTACAGGATGTTCCGAAAAGAGGATTTTGGAAGGTTGATGGAAGAAAATTGGTGGGAAAGTGGAAATGGAGGTTGGATAAGGATGTTAAGGGGTATAGGATCTGATGAATGAGACTAAGGAGCGATTGGATTCGTTCGAGGATGAAGGGAGCAATGATGCACAAGAATGTAGAAATTAGGGCAAAGTGGGAAAATGTGGCAAATGAGAAGCAAGAATCTGAGTTAGAGGATGAAGCAGGTTGCATGGGTGGGGTAAGGATAGATGAGGAGGTATCACATGTACTCTGCATGTTATTTCCCAAAACTTATCAACAAAGGCTATGCAAACCAAAGATCTAACTACTTTAACCTAATTTGACCCAGAAACCATAAGCATGATGCACAACAATTTATTGGCAGAAAATCACGTAATCAACTATGGAAACCAAACAAGAATGGATCTGAGCATGTAATCACAACTGGTATCAACTTCTGCAAATGAGAATCTAACACTAATAATTGCATGATGAAGCAAAGACAATGTTTTTGGTGGCAGCAAGGACACCTTGGTCCCTTCTCATGGTCCCACTGAGGGAGAGGTGAGATCAGAGGTGCTTGATTTTTCTGAAGATCTTCTATGTTATTAACCTACCAAATCAATCTAAACATGAAAAGCCTTTTTAATCATCAAAAACAACCTAAATAACAAAACAAGATTTAAATCTAAATAGTAGATTTTATTCTAAGAATGCAACAAAAACACATAGAGGTAAACAAAGGAGGTACTAGGCACTTGGGTTGGGCCCAACCCCAAGAGCTACAGCCTCCTAAGAAAGATTAGAGCTAGTGCAAAGCTGGATTCATCTTTATTACTCAAGAAATAATAGTTACATCAAAAATTGTCTACAAGAAAAAGCTTGAAAATGTGCTGAAATGCAGAGCTAACCTACTGCCTAAAAAATGACTAAAATCGAACTACCTACTAGTTAAATTCTGCCACCCCAAATGAGGCCCTAAGCCCTCTTATTTATACAAATTGAGGACCCCAACAACCCTCCTAAACTTTAGGAACTCGGTTGCCAAAACTTGTAGTTAACAACAACTTTTCTAGCCCTTGCTAGGCTGCCCTTGTGATAATTGATGTGGTGGCCCTTGAACTCTGAGCTGATGGTGGAGAATTCGAGGTAAGGGCCCATAAATGAAGGGGACACCTTCCTACAAATCCTCTTCCTTGTTCTTCCACGAATTTGGCTGCCAAGTGCTCATTAAAACCTTTGTTTTTTTCTCAAAATTGACCAAAAAACTGCACAAATCACCCATTAGACTTGTTGGCATAATGACTAACCCAATTCACTCTATTAGCATAAATATAATAAAAAAAATTCAATAAACTAATGAGAATGGTGGATTAAGTCGAATTAGGAGGCTGAATGAGCCCATATGATTATCCATTTTTAGGGCTCATCACTAAGTCTGGGTCATAACTTCTCATTGTGAAAAGAGATAGATTATTCACTTGCAGGTTGTGCTCAAAACGGGCAAGCAATTGTAATACATTCTTTATTCATCTAATTAATGCAAGTAGGCTTAAGGTGTTTTTAGTAGTTGCTTTCCCCTAGAAAATTATTGTGCATGTGTGTTATTTCTTATTGCATGTCTGAGATTGTTGTTCTAAATTGTGAATTAATTTTTGTAGAGAAGTAGAGCAGAATTGTGTATCTTGATTTAGATTACAATTTCTTGAGCATTTGAAATTCTATCACAAAATTTCTACATGGTATCAGAGCAAAATTCATATTAGAACATGAATTTCGAAGTTGTTCCTTAGGAGTTTCAAATTTGTAGCTTTTATGTAGCAGGATCTCTTCAGAGTTGGGAAGATGACCATTAATGGCTTGAGATTAGAGTATGCCTTGGAAGATAACTCAAATTTCATTGCATGGAAGGATCATATGGAGGTGATGCTTGATGACAATGGATTACTAGACTATGTTAAGACAAACATTGCAAAACCATGATCATTTGATGCCCATAACCTAGCTCAATGGAATAAATATGTAGCCAAGGCAAGGAGAATAATGTTGGAGGGAGTGCGAGACCAGATTGTCTCAAATCTCCATGGGAAAGAAACTCCTTTCGTAATGTGGAAGGCACTAAAAGATTTGTTCGAGAATAACAGTGACCATAGAAAACTAGCCCTCAAAGACAAACTTCAAAATATCAAGATGCAAAAGAATGACACTATTATGTAGTATCTCAACATATTTACACAAGTTCATGATGAGCTTGGAGGGGTTGGTGTGAATGTTGCAGAAGATAACTTGGTGAGCCTAGCTCTTCTAGGCCTTCCCAAAAGATGACATAACTACCAGGACTCAGTGAACGGGATGGAGAAATTACCGAATTGGGAATGCTTATGGTTTGATTTGGTACAAGAAGAGATTAAGCAGAATACTAGAGATGGAACTTCATCCAAGGGCAAGGATGATGAAACTTTGCATTAGTTGGAAAGGGAAATAAGGGCAAAGGGAATAAATCTCAAACCAAACCAGAATCCAGCCAAGGTGGGAAGAATAAAGACTTGTCAAAAATCAAATGCTTCAGTTGTCGTGAATTCAAGCACTATGCTACGAAGTGTCCACACTAAAAGTCTAGCAAGAAGAACTTAGGAGGAGCAACAGGTGCAATTTTGGCTTCACAGTTCGTGCTTGACTTCACCCTTATCACATGCATGACTTGCACAGTGATGGGGAGTGTGTGGTACTTAGACTTCGGTGCCTCATTCCACATGACATGGTGTAGATATTTTTTCAATGACTTAGAGTAGAAATATCACCATATGCATATTGAGTTGGGGGATGACGGAAGGTACTGTGCTACCAGAATTGGTACAATAACCTTTTAGAGGGAGTCAGGATCCCATTTTCACCTCAAATATGTCATGTTTGTGCCAGGACTAAAGAATAATCCCACCTTTGTGGTAGTTTTGCAAGACTATGGTTATGATGTGATCTTCAACAAAGGGAAAACATTCTTGAGACACATAGCCACTAGACAGGTGAAGTAGATCGAGGTTCATGTGAAGAACCTATATAAACTTGATGTGGAATATTGTGTTGCATTAAGTAGTTAGGTAGACAAAGTGCAGAGCTGCAATGTCAGTGAGCTTTGGCACATGACATTGGGCCATTTTCATCCTTAAATATTATGAAGCAAATAACCACGAGCCTCAGGATCACTTGAGAAAAATGATGTATGCAAAGGTTGTAACTTAGGGAAGCATGTACAATTCACATTTCGTGATTGAGACAACAAATCACATGCAGTATTGGAAAGAGTCCACTCTGATGTTTGTAGAATTTTCTCGACAGCCTCCACTACCAAACATAAATATTTTATTATTTGTATTAATGATTTCTCAAGAAAGCGTTAGATCTTGTTCATGCAAAAGAAGGATGAGACATTCTCCAACTTTGTTAAATTCAAGGCACTAGTTGAGAAAGAGACCAGAAATAAGGTGAAGGCTCTAAGGAGTGTCAATGGAGGTGAGCATGTTTTGAATGACTTCAAGGATTACTTGTGCGAAAGAAGGCATTCAAAGAGAGATGAAAACACCCCACAACATAATGGGGTAGCTCAGAGAAAGAACCGTAGCATTGTTGGGGTTGCTAGAGCTATGCTACATGACCAAGGCTTACCATTGCATTTTTGGGCAGAGGCATGTAACACAAAATTCTACCTAGAGAACCAAAGTCCTCATCGCGTTCTTGGTATGATTACACCAAAGGAGGCTTTCTCGTGGATAAAATTGGATGTGTCTCACTTCAGGATTTTTGGAGCCTTTGTTTACTGCCATGTCTCCAAATATTTGAGGAAGAAACTTGGGCCGACAATAGAGTTAGGAGTTTTTGTGCGTTACACAAAACTCCACACAGTTACTGTGTGTACTTATTATCCCTCAGAATGATAGTTGTGCGAAGGGATGCAAAGTTTGATGTGGAGGAAGCAATGTAGTGCTCTTTTGAGAGGCAGCTTTAGATCCCACCATAATAGGAACTTTTAGCTTCAAAGTAGGAGCCTTGGGAAGTTGTGGAGTAGCCACACATTGAGGAGTAGAGAGGAAGAAGAGTGGAGGCATCCACTTAAGAAGAAACATCTAGAGAAGGCAGAAAAAGAATTAAGGAAGCTGATAGAATTGTGAAATATGTGAGGGAGAATGTGGGAGCTCCTTCAAATTTACACAGGAAAAGGAGGTCACCTGAGAGATACACTGGCTACATAGGTCTAATGACTATGCTTTTAGAGGCTGAGGCATCCTCTTTCGAGGAAGAAGTAGAGAAACTTGTTTGGGTTGACGCAATGGTGGAAGAATATGGATCCATTGTAAAAAACAATGTTTGGGAAGTGGTCCCAATACCGACAGATATATCAATTGTGGGTTTGAGATGGATCTTCAAGGTTAAGAATTCAATAGACATAATCATAGAGAAGTATAAGGCCTAATTTGTGGCCAAAAGGATTCTCTCAAGTTAAGGGAATTGACTATGGGTAAACCTTTGCTCTTGTAGCAAGGTATTCATCCATTAGATTAATTATTCCATTGGTTGTGCAACTGGGATTCAAGATCCACCAGATGGGTGTAAAAATAACATTTCTCAATGGTTTTATTGAGGATGAGGTGTACATTGAGAAATAAGAATGTTTTGAGACATTTGATCAAGAGTCTCATGTGTGCAGACTCAAGTGAGCATTGTACGGTCTCTAACAAGCAGCTTGTGCTTGGTACACTAGGATCAACAATTATTTCACTGGTTTGGGCTTCAACATAAGTGAAGTGGATGTGAACCTCTATCATATTTTGGTAGAAGGTAAATTGCTTATCATTGTTTTATATGTTCTAATATTAACAGGTGATGAGCAACTGATGCAAGGGAATTTGAAATGAAGGACATGGGTCTCATGCACTACTTCATCGGGTTGGAAGTATGGTAAGGCGATGGGGAATTGTTTGTGTCTCAAGGCAAGTATGCCAACAAGATACTACAAATATTTCACATTCAGAGTTGTAAACCTATGGAGACACCTCTAGCAACCAACTAGAGAAAGGAGGATGCCACTTCAGGTGAAGAGGTTGATGCTACCATTTATTGGTAGCTAATGGGCTCACTAATGTATCTTGTGAACACACGACCAGATATGTGCTATGCAGTCAACTAATTGATCCAAGCTATGATTAGGGAAACCAAATTGTATTGGAAGGCAACAAAGCATGTTTTGTGGTACCTTAGAGGCACTACCCAGTATGGATTATGGTACAAAATGTAGATTGGGGAGGGAGTCCATCTGACCAAAAGAGTATATCAGGTGGAATTTTCAGTGTTGGGTCTGTAATGTTTTCCTGGTATAGTAGGAAGAAAATATCTTTGGCGCTCATCTCGACAGAAGCAGAATACATGGTTGCAAGTCAAGCGACATGTGAGGTGATCTCGATGAGAAAGATACTTGTGGGACTGTTTGGCCAGATGATGGATCCAACTATGATCTATTATGATAATCAAAGTTGCATTAAGCTATTTGAGAATTTGATGTTTCACTATCGTTCGAAGCATATAGATATTCTATATCATCATTTACAAGATTGTGTGTAGAGGTGGATAATGTTGCTACTATACATTCCAACAAAGGAACAAGATGTTGACATCTTGACAAAGGCTTTGTCAAGAGGGAAGTTCGAATTCCACAAGTACATGATAGGGGTGGTTGATAATCCCTTTATTGCTAAGAGGGAGTGTTGAGAAGTGTAATAAGAAAGTCTCAATTTGATTTTTCCTTGGTCAAATTGAGAAAATTCGAATTTCCACATCAGTAGACAACTTGGAGGAAGTTAACTTGTGTGACATGGATCTTGTCACTCAATTAGCTTAGAAAATTCAAGTTAGAGGTTTTGGAGTTTAATTAATTATGTGCGGTTTCCAATTTGTAGCAATCAAGGTCAATTTATTCTAGTTGTTTTCAGTTAAACTAGTTCTAACAGTTGATGGAACTAGTGGAAGTTCAGTTGTGCAGTGGGACAACAGTCTAACTGAGTGATCATCTAGTTAATTGATCAATCAACCAAAATAGCTAGTGCATCAAGAGATTTCGAGTTCCCCAACTGTGACAGAGATTCCAAGGCAGTGTAACATCAATTGTAGACTAGTCTTGAGTGTACAGGTGTCGCATGCAATCAAAGGTCCAACCATGGGAACTGTGCAATCAATTGGAGGAAAATTCCCAGATAATAGGGCTTGATTCCTCATGAATTGTGCAAGGAAATAGGAGCTCAGGTGGAGGCAAAAATTGACTAAGTATGGGTTGGAGCTTGTCATTGAGCAGAGAGATAGATTATTCACTTGCAGATTGTGCTTAGAGCGGACAGGGGATTGAAATACAATATTTATTCATCTGATTAATGCAAGCAGGCTTAAGGGGTTTTTAACAGTTTTTTTCCCCTAGAAAAATATTGTGCATGTGTGTTATTTCTTATTGCACATCTAAGATTGTTGTTCTAAATTGTGAATTAAGTTCTGCAGAGAAGTAGAGTAGAATTATGTCCCATGATTTAGATTAAAAAATCTTGAGTAGTTGCAATTCTATCACCAAATTTCTACAATTTGATTTTATGGAAGAAGATTTATCAAAGTTCAATGAGAAATGAAGGCACACATGGAAGGTTCTAGGAGCCTTTAATACAACTTTCCTAACATTAGTCCCCAAGAAAGATAATCCAATTTCCTTGACATATTTAGATCCATTTCCTTTGTGAAATGATGTCTACGAGATAATTGCTAAAGATATAACATCAAGGGTTGAAAACATATATTTATTGAGACAATATATGAGGAATAGTTTGGGTCACTTAATGGAAGACAAATCCATGATACCATTGGGTTTGCACAAAAATTATTACATCCTATAAAAATAAAGAAGTTATACGTTGTTTCCGTAATGTTGGACCTCACCAAGGGATATCATAGAGAAAATGGGATCTATGTGAGATTTATATTTATTCATATTGGGATTATATTTTCCAATAGTGAATTGGATCATGAAGTGTTTAGCCACGTTGTTCTTTCCAAATCTACAAATGCTCAACTTTTAGTTTTTGCATACCTAAAAAGGGCTTAAGTAGGGATGTCCATTATCCCCAATTATTTTCTTGTTTATAGCTCGAAACGTTGGTTGAGAAATCATGGAGCGTAGAACATTTCAAATCTTTGAATGGTATAATATGTAATATGAGGAAGATATCTTTAATTGACACATTTGCTTTTTGTGGATGTAGTTTTATTATTCTATGGTGGTTATTTGAGAGATGCAAATAAGATAAATACATGATTATATCGCAGTTGTTTATAATGAGACTTTCTGAAAGCTTTTCTAGCGGGTTTTTCCGGTCAAAATCCGACAGCAATTTATTGGAATCACAAGTTTGATAGCTAGTTTCTGCACAATCAAATGGTCCCAGGGGTTTTTCAGGGTGCTTAATCCAAATATGCAATTAAAAAACTATTTTAACTGCTAAAAATCAAGATTTAACTTCACTTTCTTCCGCCGGATTCCGTCACCGGAATCTCCAAAAAGTCGCATTATAGACAACTCCGATTATATCTATATAACGTAATAACTAGAATGAAGGTAATTATGCAAAAATCTTCTATATATTCCCATGAGGGAGAATATGATCAAATTAGTTGGCTAATTAAGCTATTTCCTTCAAACATATTAATCAAATACTTAGGTTTTTTTTCTTCTTAAAACAGAGTGATTACAAGATTAATGATTAGCAATGGCTTGTAGAAAAAGTAGAAAGTAGAATTTTTTTTGTGGTTTTATAGATGGTTGTCTAGAGGAGGAAGACTAACTCTAGTGAAATATGTGATAGAAGATATTCCAAAATTAAGGCATGCTTTGGCATTTTGGAAAAGATTAGGAAGAAAAAATTTGGTTTTCTATGGATTGGGAAGAGACAAAAATAAGTCATCCCTTTAGTAAAATAGCAGAACAAAGCTAAACTAAAAGACACGAGGGTTTGGGGTCTAGGAAAAATATTCACCATTTGGAAAGGCTTTGGCAACCAAGAGTTTCTGTAAACCAAACTCAAAGGACGTCCTCTTAATTTAGACCATTTTTAATAATTACATTTAAACCCATATTATAGAAGATTAGATCACAAGTCCATCTAAAATATTCATCATGTTATTGTATGGAAGGTAATTATTTCAATTTTTTTTGTTGGGAACTAACTAGCTTAGAGGGTAGGCAATAGAAAAAAAGGTCATTACAAGTTTTGATCCATGGGTGGGGAATAGGGATGCATGCAAATTAACTTATAATCTCATTGTTTTTCTCCAAGGGATGGGTATTTATGATTTTTCTCAAGAAAAATACCTAAAACTTACTACTATTTGGAAACAAGAATGGAAACATGCTAGCCTCTTATGGTTGGAAGGGCTAGAAAGCGAATAATTGGAGGCATGTGCTGAAAAATTAAAGCTGTGTTTAGAGAATAATTTCGGCAAAATCACATAAAAAATCATTTGTCGACGCGTTTCGAACCAACTAGTGTGGTTCATCGTTAGGACAAGTTGAAGATCCAATCTGAGCGATGCAATAAATAGGGACAACAAGCCATTCCAACAGCTAAAATTGACTGAGTAACGGTTAACCGAACCTCTAACAACTAGGTTTGACCAGGCCCCAGGGGGAGGGACCTAAATTTATTTAATTATTTTATTTATCTATTTATTTATTATTATAA
>APFE030857337.1:84767-100683 GCA_000404065.3 Pinus taeda
GCTTAGGACCCTTGGTTGGTTTAGGACCATTCTTTTTAGGATGTTGCTTCTTAGGATTCTTTGAACTTGGTTGTTGCTGGGCGGCTAAGGCTTTCTTAGAAGAGTTTCTAAGATTATGAAGACCAAGATGTAAGAGTTTTTCTTGTTCTCTTATTAAATAATAAAACAAAACATCAAAAGAGGGGCACTTGTAGGCTTGTCCTTGAGGAATAAAGGCTTCACTAATAGAATGGAAGGTGGAAACTAACATAGAGTAGGCTAGTCCTAACTTTGTAAGAATGGAATAGATAAGGCTACCATCTTTTTTCTTAACCTTAACACCTTCCAAGAGAAGTCTAAGGGTCTTAAACTTGGACAAAAAATATTCAATGGAAGAAAAGTTGTTGGGGTCTAATGTAAGCAACTCATTTTCGAATTGATGGAATCTAATTTCATTTTTAATTCCAAAAACTTTATTGAACTATTTCATTGCTTCATCAGGGGTATCAAGTTCTACGATATGGAATCTAAGGTCTGAAGAAATAAACATCCCTATCAACCCATGTACTTCATCTTGCCTATTTTCCCATTGGGTTGCCTTATCTTTATCTTTCGATTTAGATTCTTAGCCTGAGGCTATTCTATAAAGACCTTTACTTCCAAACTTAATCTAATTAGCTCGTTTTAAGAAAAATTATGTGACCCACTTTTATAAATAAGTGAAAGTCACTTCTGCAATGGTACTTTATGAGCTAGCCACTAAATTGTGACTTAAATAAAAGATAAAGAGACTTTAGAATTATAAGTGACTCACTTTTTATAATGGGTGAAAGCACTTTTACATAAAGTAACTTTAAAACATAAGCTACATGTGCTTTTTGAAAAATAACTCAACAAAAAAAAAGACTTGAACACAAGACCTCTATTCTCATCAAGTAACTTTGGACCAAGTGAGCTAGTTTAAAAGGTTAGTAATTTTTGGAAAAGAGGAAGAGGTTTTTTTAGTCACTGAAGCTTTGGAGCGCATGCTTACTTGAAATATCCCTTTTTTCCTACAAAACAAAAAACCACACAACCCAACGCTGACATCCAAAAAAACCGAAACCTTATGGCCCGAAGTTAGCTTTCGCCGGGAACTAAATATTTTCCTCAATGTTTTTGGTTTTCGAGATCACACTAAGGCACGACGGAAAAGAGCATACACATGAGAAAAATCCTTTCTTTTTGTTTTTGATTTGCCCATATTGCAGAGAGTTGTGGGGCAAAGAGCATACGCAGAAATGAAAGGTATAGATCCAGTAATAAAAAGCAGAGACCTAAATAAACCGAAATAAACAGAGAGATGGATAACTAAAACTACAAATAAAGACTGTATATCTCCAGATTTTAAAAATGACATAGCTAGGGCTACCAGAAACCTTTTCACGTGAAACGAAAGGGGTTCTTCACTGGAACAAATGCTTCTAACAGAATAGAGCAATCCTTTCGGCTCGAAAGTAGTAAAAAATAGTCGATCTAGGAAAATAAAATCGAATGCAGTTGTACTGGCTTCAAATTTGGATCACCAACAGATGCCACCCTCAAATAGCTCTGATACCATGTAAGAATTTACAGGGCAATTTCCTCATATAGAACACCAAAGGACATTTCTCACAAATAGATCAAAGATCAATACACCAATATTCTTGATGTGGTTAAAACCGTCAAAGAGGGAAACAGTCCACGGCCTGAGCCAACACGACCATTTCAGGAAATTTATTTGTAAAAGTTTTTTGTTTTTTTTTTTTATAAGCTTCTCTCGTGAACGGTCACCCTACAAATGACCCTCCATGCTCTTTAAATAGAGATCATGGACCAATCAAGTGTTAAACCACGGATCAATTATCGGTAATACCGAAGAGAGAATGAACCGTCGAATCACTTCATGTCTAGAACATATCATGACCGTTAGATTGTAAGTTACAAAAGTACATAGTAAAGAAACATACTTTACCTAACTCTACACTAGACCAAGTTATATACTTAACTATTTCATATGTGTCAGAATATCCTAACAAGTGGGAGTGGCACAAAGACGAAGGAGGAGGAGGAGAACGCAACTCTAGCATCGAAGGGAAAGCATAAGCCGAAGCGAAACAAGGACATTTCGAAGGTGAAATGTTTCAGTTGGAGTGAGATGGGCCACTATGCATCCTAGTGTCCTTTGAAGAAAAATTATAAGGATGAGAAACATGATCCTAAGGCTGATTTAGAAAATATTGATGAGGATGAGTTTTCCATGAGTGCCCACGTATCTCCAGGAGGGAGATGGGGTGATATGGAGTCAGGAGGACTACATGTGGGCAGGATCCTTGAGGAGTCCACCTCTTGGATTAATTCGTTGCTACGTGAGCCGAAGATTCAGCACTAACAAGATGGACTTAGTGTGAGATGATGTAGTGGAGTTTTTGGAGGACAAATGCAGCAGTTGGGGACCAGAAACTGATCATTGCAGAGCAAGGTTGGCAGCAGTGCAGTCGGCACAGTGTAGGAGTCAAAAGCAACGTAGAAGATTCAGAGGTTCATAATCAACAGCATTCAAATTCAAATATTCATTGTATTATGCTGAACACAGTTAAGTTTAACTAATTTTGGATGTTTTTCAATTGCTTCTATCAACTATTGAGTTGCAGTACAGATGCAGTGTTAGTGGTGGCAATGCTAGCATCATAGTAGATGCAACGTGTAAGAGGGAGTTGTAGAATAGATGCAGCAATGGCAGTGACAATTTCATGGGTAACAGTACAGTAGTAGCAACAACACAGTGTTGGTGGCAGAAGTAGTATAGAAAGGAGGTGCTTCAGAAACATAGCAACATGTAGGTGGACATTGTTGCTATAACACTTTTCTCGCTAAGAGGGAGTGTTAGTTTTTGGTAGCATCGGAAGTGTCTAACATTGAAAATTGGTGGAGAGGCTAAGGCACATTAGTTCTAAAGAACCAAGAAACCGTTTGGTGAAATTCCACCCAGATTGTATTTTATTAAAATAATTAATATTTTTAATGGAGTTACTAAGTCTAAACTTAGGGAAATTAAAATATTAATGGGTATTAATCAAAATAAGGGTGAGAATGATCTAGAAGGCGGATCAAATCATCTTTAATCTTAACCGTTGATTAGAGACTTAATCTTGGTCATTGAAGACTCAACAGGAAAAGCGTAAAATGGAGGCTTAGGGTTCATTTGAAACACCCACAAAGAGATTGAGGAAATCAATTTTCTGAGGTGAAAAGTTCTCAAGAGGAAAAATGATTGGGGAGATCTTGTAGCTAAGGGGTAGAGAGAATCTGGGAGAAGGACTTTCTAGAAAATACAGAACAGAGAGGTAGAGAGAGCTTGCAGAGACGTAACACAACAACTGAGAGAGCTGGCGCATAAAAGTTGCCTATCACGCAGAATCTAGAACTGTCAAAACAACTGAAACTGCCGGGAGAGATAACACAAAGGCAACGTAGTAGTCGGGAGAGATGATGTAGAAAAGTTGTCTGTCACGCAAAATAAAAAACTGTCGGAATTACCGGGAACTGCCAGAACAACTAGGAGAGCTGACGCAGAGGGCAGAGAAGGTGACGCAGGGCTGACGCAGAAATAGTCAGGGTCAGCCAGTCATGTGTCGGATCAACCGGAATTGTACCGGGTGAAGTGAGGTAAAACTCACTGAGATTTTCCGCCAAAATTTTCTCTGTAAAGGATTGCTAGCTGAGCATCCTAGATTTGTATTTAGATATTTCTCCTGCATAATGAGAAACCCTCAAAACTGTTGCACCAGTTTTCTCGCATTAGGTTTTTCCAGGGACTATTGTGTCTAAAAATAAGTGTGTCCTATGTATCTTGTTCTTTGCTCTATTTTCTGTTTCATGAGATCAAATATTTAATTAGTGTAGGTCGCATAAGTAATTTGCTTCAATATTCAGGAGAATAACTTGATGAATGTAATTTATAAATTAAGTACGTGAAGTAGATTCGGATTTGCTATAGTAGGGGTTCGTTCAGTGTAGGAATTTTCACATGACTATGGTTGACCATGATTGATTTTAATGTCGAGAAATTTTTTGTCACAATGCGACATTGAATCATGGTTGACCATGGTTGATTTTCATATTGAGATAATCCTTGTCACAATGTGACATTGGACCATGGTTGACCATGATTGATTTTAATATAGATACTTTTTCTGTCAGAATGTGACATTGGACCATGATTAACCATGGTTAATTTTCAAATTGAGACAGTCCTTGTCACAATGCGACATTGAACCATGGTTGACCATGGCTTATTTTCACATTGAGACAATCTTTGTCATAATGCAATGTTGGACCATGGTTGTCATAATGTGACGTTGAACCAAGAGACAAGTTTTGTCACAATGTGACTGTGGTTGACCATGGTTGTCGTAATGTGACGTTGAACCAAGAGACAACTTTTGTCACAATGTGACCATGGTTGACCATGATTAACCATAATTGGCCATGGTTGATTTTCATATTGAAACAAGCTTTGTCACAATGCGATGTTGGAACATGATTGACCATGTTTGATTTCATATTGAGACAATCCTTGTCACCATGCGACATTGGACCACGGTTGACCATGATTGATTTTAATGTCAAGAAAATCTTTGAGAGAATGTGACATTGAACCATGGTTGATTTTCATATTGAGACAATCTTTGTCACATTGTGATGTTGGACCATGGATGACCATGGTTGTCACAATGTGATGTTGAACCTAGATACAATATTTTTCACAATGTGACCATGATTGACCATGGTTGAGTGTGGTTGATTTTGATATTGAGACAATCTTTGTCACAATGTGACGTTGGAACATGGTTGACCATGGTTGATTTTCATATTGAGTCAATCATTGTCACAATGCGACATTGGACCATGGTTGACCATGATTGATTTTAATGTCGAGAAAATCTGTCACAGTGCGATGTTCAACCATGGTTGACCATGTTTGATTTTCATATTGAGACAATCTTTGTGACAATGCGACATTGGACCATGGTTGACCATGATTGATTTTCATATTGAGAAAAGCCTATGATAAACCCTAAGTTAAATATTATAAACTAAGGTGTTATAAACCAAGATATATAAAATGTAAACTTTATCTTCACACTTCTTTTCTTTTTGTAAAATAAAAGGAAATTTATATTTTTGTAAAATAAAAGAAAAACGAACGTTTGCAAATACTTTATCTACATGCTTTATCATTTCTGGAAAAGACACAAGAAAATATTTGAGTCCTTTTTTTTAGAAACATAAATAACCATTGGAATTTTAAATTTAAGAAAATGCCACGTAAAATAATGTCCAATTAAATCATAGAAGGTCCAAATATAATTATTATAATATTATTTTATAGATTTTATAATTTAATATTTAATTTTAAATATATAATTATTTTTAAACGTATAAAAAAAATTTAATAAATAAATTATTTTTTCTTCTAAATTTAATTTAAATTATTATTATAATTTAAATTTGATTATTTAATAATAAATAAATTATCATAATTTTATCGAATAATAACCTTTTTATGTTATATTTTTTTAATAAAAAAATTATAGTATCATTCCATTTTTTTAATAAAACTATATATACTTAATTTTCATTGTAGATAGTTACTATTTCTATGTTTAGGTACTCTACTTCCCTGAGATTGGAATATTTTATTCTACATTTCTTTTAAACAAATATGTGTATCTAGTTATTTTCTTATTTTTTATTAAAATATATTTTAATGATTAATCCATTTAATTAATAAAGAAAATATTATTTCTCAACCATGGAACAATTCACGTGATTAGACATCTCTAAGGGATCATCTCTTGGAAATGGTGACAAAAAACCAACCTGAGAGAGTTATTGTCGTTTTGTGAAACTAAATACCGTTTACACAAACAACTACGTGGTCTCAAATATATCGTACATATGAAATGATCATTGATTTCAGATAAATTCTCTTTTGATTTCAGATAAATTTTGTTTGACAAATTCATTCTTTTGAGATTATTTATTTTATTTATTTTTATTTTTCTTTTTAGTGTAAGAAAAAAAAGCCGTATATTATTCATATAAGTTGAGAATATACATCATATGGTAGATAGTATGTGGGATCTCAAATAGCTCATGAAGAATTTTGAGATAAGATTTATAAGATCCCAAAAGCAAGACAGAGGGATGATATAGCTCTCAATCATAACAATATATCACAGAGTACAGTGTCTAGACATCACAAAATATTTTAAGGATGTGTTGTATTATAAACCATCAGAATAGGAGAAGATGATAGCAATAAGATGGAGCCAAGAGGAGAATATATTTACAGGATAAGCTACATACCTAATATGGAGCATTCATCATACCCAAAATGTGGAGAGAAATATGCATGCTATGTACTAGGAAGGTGAAACTCTTGAATATTGTACTGAATTCCTCCAACAGTGATGTATACCTACCAATATTGACTTGAAGAGGAAAGACCTTCTTTAGACAGAGCATTTGCTTCCATGTTGTAAGACCTTCCAATGTGTTGAATAGAGTAATCATAGTGAGCATGCCATATAGATAAACTTCTTTCCAGCCACACCAAGAGATTGATATTCTGAATATGATGAACAAATTTCACATGATCAATGATCAGTTTGGAGTCACCAAAAATATGCAGACCCGAAATACCAAGGAAGTCACAAAAACATAGGAGACCAGCGATTGCTATAGCTTCCTCTTTATTGTTCGATCCCTTGCCACCATTCCATATGATTTTGATACACTGATCCATGCATGGAATAATAAAAACTCCGCAAGCACAAATTCCATTCGAGGCAGCCCCATCAAAGTATGTGCGGGGAAGAATGGAAAGGTCCATAGAGCGACCTATATGATCCTTGATAGGATGGTGATTCTGTGGATCCATGCTTGAAGGAAGGAGAGATATGACAGAGTCTAAAATAAGAGCAAAAATCACCTTCCTATCTTGAAACAGAGCCCTATTTCTCCATTTCCATATGGACCAAATAGTGATCAAGGGGATAGGCCTCCTGTCCGGTCTCATTTTGCTCCACCACTGATAAGCCTCTCTAATAGATGAGAATGATATCCTATTCAGTCCGAAAAGATCAACCATTGTTTTCCATATCTTAATAGCAAGAGGACAGACCAAAAATATATGATAGTTTGTTTCCTCGTTTCCTTTGCATAAGGGACAAATTGCTGGCCCTTGCCAATTTCTTTTTTGTAAATTGTCCCACGTCAAATTCTTATTGTTAAAGACCAACCAAGAAAATAATATCACTTTAGTAGGGCAGTGTGTTTTCCAGAAAACAGTAGGGAAAATATTGTTTAGTTGAGTAGGGAACTCTATCTGAAACATGACATAGGTGTCTTTAACACAAACAACTAATCTCCCTTTAGGACCATTCCATAAAAGATGATCTTCCTCCGCAGTATTGAAGAAACCCCTATGATGCATATAAGATATTATCTTATTCCACTGAGAAGACTGAGTTCCATATAGACCAATCAATTCAGCTGATTTCCAAATGGGAATAGAGCCCACCCATTTATCAATAACCTGATCCCAATAAAATATACCCCTATTATGACGCTGGAGAAGTAGCAGATGAGGAAAATCAAAATCCGGAGGCTCACCCACCAATGGATCTAAACCAATTAAGATCTTTCTGCCCGATTGTAGATTCCATGCCAGATTCTTAAGAAAAAAAGCCTTCTATCCTATGTAAACTACGCCAAATGGCAGAGCCTTTAGGGGGACCAAATGAACCCAGTGTATACCAAAAAAGAATATATCTGTTATGCAAATATTTAGCCTTGATTATGTTACTCCAAGTGCTGGTCTCGAAAATTGCTTTCCATAGAGATTTGCAAAGAAGAGCAGAATTAAATATGCTTATGTTCATAATACCCCACCCCCCAAGGGCTTTAGGCCGAGTAAGGTTCACAATCTTACACATATGGAATTTTCTATGATGCTTGTTAGCACCCTAAATGAAATTAGCCATGCTCCGATTCAATTTCTGGATGATCTTAGCAGGGATATAAAAAAGATGTGCCCAAGAAATTAATATATGAACTAGGACCGATTGAGATAATATATATCTACCTGCCAGAGAGAGGCATTTGTATTCCCAACCTGCAATACGCTTGATGAATCTTTCATGAATCCAAGACCAATCTTCTAGGGAGTAACCGACAGGCTTGAGATGAAAGCCAAGGTATTTCAAACCCTCATGGAGGGGAGACACCTGGATATGAAAAAGATTGTAGAGATACATAGCCATCTCAGAGTTTATATCCTTCATGTAAAAAGATGATTTATCCTCATTAATACAAAGTCCTGTAGCTTTTTGAAATTTCATCATGATAGAGTGCAGACAATCCCAAGAATCACAACATAACATGGCTGCCAATAAGATATCATCTACGAATAGATTATGAGAGAAAGAGATATTTTTGCAGATTACCATCGGCTTATAAGCCTTATCACTGATGGCCCTCCTAATGTGTAGATTGAGCAAATCCATCACTAAAATAAAAAGGAGTGGGGACAATTAACATCCTTGCCGCATACCCCTGACTTCTTGGAAAAAGGATGAAGGGATACCATTTACCAGAACAACATATTTGACATCAATTACACAAGCCATGATCCAATTCAAACAATTAATATTGATGCCTATTTTAATGAGAAGGCATCTGAGGAAACCCTAATCTATGCAATCGTAAGCTTTTTTGAGATCAATTTTTAGAAAGGCAGCCTCCACCTTCCTCATGTGCATAGAGTGCAGACCCTCTTGAGTAATGCCTACAGCCTCCATAATGTTCCTATCCTTCAGGAAGCCATGTTGGTCAGGAGAAATGTACACATAGAGCATATTTCTCATCCTAACTGCAATGATTTTAGAAATTATCTTGTAAATGGTACTACAGAGAGAGATGGGCCTATAATCCCTAAAAGAGAGGGATAGTTTCTTTTTAGGAATTAAGGCAATATAAGTAGATGTAATTGAATGAGGAATAGAGCCCTTTGTCCTGGATTCCTCCACCATATTCAAAAGATCAGTTTTCATAATATTAAAGAAATGGATGAATAAATCAATGGTCCAACCATAAGGACCCGGGCTCTTATCTTTTTGAAATGATTTCATAATGTCCAAGAGTTCCGACTCAGTGACTGGGGCAAAGAGAAGATCATTTTGCTCCTCATTAAACATAGTGGGATATGGCTAAATGCCCCATAAAATATCTAGAAATTCACATCCCCCATTACTGTTATATGCTTGTTGAAAATATTTAACAACCTCTCTAGATACGTCTTCCTGAGAGTATATTGAGGCACCCTTCTCATCTTGTATCTCCCATATGGAATTTATTTCTCTCCTCTTGTTCACATACCTATGAAAAATTTTTAGTATTCTTGTCCCCTTCAGTAAGCCAAATGGTTCTGCTCTTGAGCCGCCAAGAAGCCTCCTCAATAGCCACCAAGTGCTGATTTTTTCGCTCTAGGTCCCTAATATTAGCCCTCAAATCAGCTGAAAAATTATATGAAATATGCTGATCAGATAAAACCCCCAATTCTTCGTTAATCTTCTTGAGTTCTTTTCTGTTGGAAATCACCCTACTCCATTGCCAATGTTTGACACATGATCTTAGGCCCTTCAAACAGTCAATAAATGATTCTGACTTCCTGGAAGAATCAGAAAACGAGTGAGATGACCAATAATCTTTAACGACCAAATTAAATTGCTCGTCCTCCAGCCATACCCTATTAAAATTAAATGGATATCCCCACCTATGACCCACCATATTCCATTTAATTGATATAGGACGATGATCAGATATGAAACTGGGAATATTTGTAACCAAAGGAGTTCCGAGACAGTCAATCAAACTTTCATGTATGATAAAATGATCCAATCTCTTAGCAAGGGATGCCTCATTGGATCTCCCATTGTCCCATGTAGGCCCACTTTTGGAAGGAAGAACATCCACAAAGTTATGAGTTAGAATGACTTCTCTTAGCCGGAAACCCACATGATCCATCTTCCTACCTTTTCCCCAAACCTCATCTATGCTCAGTGTACAATTGAAGTCTCCCCCAATGATCAAAGAGTCTATGTCAAAAAACTCAGAAGATAAGAATTGGTCCCAAAAAGGGAATCGGTCTTTATACGAAGCATATATATTTAGGATATGAAAAGGACCATTATATCCTCTGAATTTTTCCAAGAGAAGAATACCTGCAAAGTAGCCGAAAGCCAATATCGTGATCCAAAACGAATCCCATAAAACAACCAACCCATTAGGGAGATCAAATGAATCTGTGGCAACTATATACCAAGTGGGAAACATACGTCTACAATATGAAATTGTATCCTGACCACCATGCATGGTTTCCTGAATAAGAATAATCTTACAGTTTGAAGATGTGAATAGTTCCTTAAGTGCTAAATATTTCGGGCCTGCACCAAGGCCCCTTATATTCATAGAAATTATACTAGTCATTTGGAACATTCGCCAGGCATACTTGCTCTAAGCGGCTCGTTATCAGCAAGGTCAACAATGGGGACATCAACCAAGGAAAGTTCCTGAATATGCATATCCATTCTACTCTTTCTACCCCTGAAGTGTTTACTACCCTTGTTCTGAGTCCTCCTTACTGTAATATTAGCTGCCGAATTTGGACTAATGTGAGGAGAAGAAGGTTTTTGTGGCTTAGATATTGACAAAGGCCGAAGGTTAATTGAATCACGTTTCAACAGGAAATCTAGATCCTCATAAATGAATTATTCGGGGAGGAGCCAGGGGAATTATGAGGGGAAAAAGACAATGTCGGTTCCTTTCCTTTGTTGACAGTCTTCGATGAAGGAGCAACCGAGGAGGGAGGTAAAGGGAGAGGAGAGGCCTTTCTATAATGCACATCAGAGCGTTGATCAGGTGAATGTGGAGAAGATGATATGTAAGTAGTATTGGGATAAGATGGTAAATCAGATGGAGGATAAGGCACAGTGGGAGGAGGGGGAATGGCATGATCAAGATCAGGCTCAGGTGGAGAGGGAACAACAGAGAAAAGAGACCTCCTTTCTGAGGGAGAGACATATAATGAGTAAGGAAGTAATGTATTATGGGGAGAAGAATAATTGATCTCCACAGGGGAATTATGATCCTGTCTGATGTTTTCTAAGGACTTAGACTTTCTGATAGGACAACATGAAGATTTCTGTTGAGATATATCTCGAGAAGTCGAAAGATGAATATTATCCACATTGGGGATTTTGTCAATCTCCAAGTCACTAGTGGGTGCAAAATTATTCAAAACAGTTTTGGAACTAGAGGATAATCTGATATGATCCTTGCCTTTTTTCCTGCCAACTTGACGACGTGGACAAGAAACCTTAATATGTCTTGTTATGTGGCAGATTGCGCATCTGAAAGGAACCCCCCAGTAGTCCAGACGCTGGTGAATAGCAAGACTATCCCAGATTAATTCAATATGATCGGGAAAGCCCCCCCATATTCAATAGCAATTAAGATCCACACCACACGTTTATCTTTAGCTCCAAGGCACCTTGGATCTACATAAATAAACTTACCAATGGCGTTCCCGATCATAGCAAGGGTTTCTTTGGTCCATAATTTTAGGGGAAGGCCCGGAAGCTTAACCCAAATATAGTTATTTTGTGGAGTGGATCTTAATGGGTTAAAACCTATGTACCATTTATGTAAGGCAAGAAAGATTTTATCCCTAACCCAAGGAATAGAGAAAATCTTCTCACGATCACGTTCTCTTAAAAAATGGAACTTGTACCAGTTGTTCATTAATCTAACTATACTGTGGATATAGCCTAGTAAAGCGTTCCATTTATTCCCGATCCAGATCTGGAACTGGCCATCCTCCATAGATGGAAAGTGCCAACGACCAACCAATGCTCTCTTCTATAGACTTACAATCCTGTCCGATAAAAAGAAACTATCCAAACACACAGCAGAGGGAGGGGCGGAAGTTTTAGCAGGACGCTGATTCCCATTACGTGACTGATAGCAAGAATCAGCATTCAGATAGTAACGTTTGGGAAAATATGCATGAGGAAAAAGATGGTCGGACAACGTAGATTTCCAGAGAACTTTCGATGATGACCCACCACCTTTTTGCTCAGCATTCATAGTAGCTCGTACCATGGCCGATGCAATAGAAGCATCAGAGAACATGTCCATATCAAATGCCAGAAACAACTAGAGTGCTCAGGATAGGACAGAGAATTATAAAAAGGTCTGATGAGACTGACGAAGGTCAATAAAGACAACCTAGAAATATCTAAAGGGAGCAGAGCACCCTATATCCCGAAAGAGATTATAAAAATTCGAAGAGGATAAACAAGGAATGGCTGCTTACGGAAAAGGACAGAGAATGTCATAAACACGTGATATGCCTTGACTGAAATGAGGAAAGATTAAAAGGATGGATTTGAGACTCACATCCATAATAAATGGAAGATACACATCGTCAAGGTGAGGAGCTTCAGGAAAGCCATATGATGGCTAATATTGATTGTTGGAATTACTCAACCTATACGTCATTAGGTAAGAAAAGACTTCAAAAAATTCAAAATTCGAAGAACAGATCCCAATAGGGATATGACCCTGGGAAAGCGGAATAGACAAGGAACCACCACAGGGAAACTATGGCAACTCTGGAAATATGATGCAACAACAACAACAATGGTGACACTTACACCACCATGTCCCTATTTTGATACTAAACTTAGAACATGGATTAGACAACACTATGTATTTTTTGATGTTCAAGAAAGGAGCCCAAATCTGACTATAAAATATAGTCCAATAGAAAGAACTAGATATATAAGAGACCGACATTCAGAGATTGACCAACCTAACATCCGGGGATGAAAACGGATAAATCAAAAACTGATATTCAAGATGATAAATTCATAAACCATAAGCATGTAGATATAGTCATAACAGAAGGGAATTCATACATAGAGATTCCATCCCACACTTTATATCATTCTCACATCATATCTGGAAGTAAAAACATCTCAAAAACATCTAATAAGAAGTTGGTGGATAAAATTACTAACCTTCGATGCTGTAATCGCGAAGATATGTGCACCGCCATAGCTAGCGAAACACCACTAGCTCGACATCTTCATTGCATCAACCCAAAAACAATGATAGAGAGTGAATATACTAACTAAAAGCAGGATTTAACCAGGAGGAAGACCTTAAATCTCCCTTAACATCTGACCAAAGGTTAGGAAACCTCCTCTATCAGTCTGTGCGCAGGAGGAAAATTGAAATAGTTCCCCCCCGCGCAAAAGCGGGAAGAGGAGAGAGGAGACCAAAACCAATCTGTGAGAAGACAAAGGTAGATATAATAATGTCTACCACCAGGTTTAGAACAGACTTGCATGTGAATGAAGGCTCTGAGAAGGGATAGATGTAGACACTTGCAGAAGGCTCTATGAAATGACGAGTGGAAACGCATGCAAAAAGCCACGGGAACTTGTAAAATAAAGACAAATAGTAGAAACGCTGACTCTATAGGGTTTATAGGGCTACTGAAAAATAAGACCTCCATGCGACATGTAAAGAAAGCTAGTGGATACATGGCCATCTCATGAGGAACCTAGAGCACATATCATATCGTCCATTGTGTTAGCGCTTGAGATTTCACCTCAGGCTGAGAAAGGCAAACCTTCAAGGCAACATCAAACCATTTCACCTCGTAGCTAGCCCTACGGGGTATGAGAAGGCTCTCTCCGGTTAATCTCGTTAAATTTTCAATGGGAAGAGATGACCAATCAAGGTAACACAGATATTAGGCTAGTAAACTGATTTGAAAGTTGATTTGGGGGTTTTTTGGGGTTTTTTGGTGGCAAGGTGGGTGCGGGGATTGAGCTCAGTTTTTGCAGGTGGGGCTTTGGGGCAAGGTAGGAGTTTCTGCTGATGCTTTTAGCTGAGATGGATGATCAAGGAGGAAAGAGGAGAAGCTAAAGAGGGCAAACAATGACTTTGAATCCTCTTTAGACAGTGAAAAGATAAACATTAAACAAATTTGAAAGCTGAGCATGGCAAGCATGAATTCAAACTTTATCACTTCATTTGTTTAATAAGCTGCAGTAAAGAAAGAGATTTAACACATAAACACACTTACAATTACAATAAGAGAACACACCATAAACACAAGAGTCCACAAGAATCCCAATGATGTCTGCAAAACCATGGTCTTCCTTTTCCTCAAATTGCAGAGATACAAGTAAAATATACAATAGAAGCTTCTCCCTCAAGAGTCCAACCATGAAAATGAGTAAGAGAAGGCATAATATAGAAGATCTAACTCCTTTCCCCACCTCTAGGGGTCGAGCTCAGCTTCCTAGGAGCTGTTTCAACTAATTCTAAACTAATCACTAGATAATAGGCAGTCAAAACAACTTGCCTCTAAAACTTAGGAAACCTATCCATGCATTAAATATTTACCATTTACATCAAGGAAACTTCTAGAAGTGTTCAAGGAGAGTAAAAGTATCTAAGTGCCATGAAAATTACACAAAAATCCATCATTTACATGCCTCAAAAGTCAACCAAAGTAAAAATAGTGTTTTGCTGGCCGAACTGGTCAAAACAGTGAAATTTCCCTGAGTGGTCGCGCCCCTCACTTTGACTGGTCGCGCGCATTGACAGCTCTGTTTGAGGGCCTTCCCGGTGTCCAAATCAGGTGCAAGATAGCTCATTGGAAAGGTCTATGAGTCTACTTTCCAACCCCACTGGAATTTCTGAATTTGGAGTTGATTTGACCCCTAAAAAGTCATTTCTCCCAAGGCAGCTTTCTGCAACTCAAAAAAGGGGCAGAAAGTCAAAATTTGCATGTATTTTGAGCTTTTGGGAGCCCAAATCTTCATAAAATCTGAAACCCATCCATAGGAAAGTGTATTTTTGCATGAAAATTCCAAAAATGTAGAGTTTTCCCCATTCTGAGCTGTCCCCATGACTGGTCGCGCGTGGGGTGAGACCACTCAAATGGCTAAAACCTGTAACATTCCCAAAAATGCCAAAAATGCCTCATAACTCTCAAAATTTTTTGGGTTTGCTGCTAGGAGGATGCTAATGAGTGTCATGATGAGTGAGAGAAGCCTCAGCCAAGATACGGAGCCGGTTGGTCTTCTTTCTCGTTTTTCTGCCTTGACCAACTGTACTGGAAACATGAGATTGCCGTAGGATAAGCTTGTAAATCTGTCAAAGAGGTGGGCTCATCTCTCTTATGATGACCACCTTTGCCCCCCCTACGAGGCCTCCACTATACCTCAACCTCTGTAGAAGAAGACTGGTCATCACTTTGCTCACAGGTTTGGGTGTCTGACATGGTTTAGGAGCAAAGTGGGCAAAGTGAACTGTTGTCCCTGCCTACAAAAATGCTGAACTCTATGCTGTTTCAAGGGGAAAAAACATGAGGGGAATGTTAGGGGAGGGAACTTCTTAACAAAGAATGGGAATATATGATAATAACAGGGAATTTTCAAGGGAAACTTTACACATTGTCATGCGTATAAGAACAATTTTAACATTGGGAAATCATTTGCCAAGAACATCTCATATTGGACAAAACATGTATGATAATGAACATGGAAGGGGCATACATGAATCAAGAGGGACATAGGGACACCATACACCAAATTCACTGAGGAGTTCATGTGTGTTATAAGGCATATTCTGCTCTTTTTGTTCTTTAAGGGTTACATGCACATTAAGGAGTATATACTCATCATTTTCACATGAAGGGAAAGTGTTTCATGTATAAGGGGGTGTCAAGGATATATAGAGGTTTGTACATGCTTTTAAATATACAGCA
>APFE030857354.1:0-47261 GCA_000404065.3 Pinus taeda
TAAATATATATGTGTGTGTGTTTAGAGGCCCTAACATCATAAAACTTTTACATAGTTTCCATATATATTATTAATGATTCTTTTGAAAGGCTGTAGGCTTATTTTGAGTTTATTTTTTGAAAAAAATCATCACTGAAAGTTTGGTGACAAAAAATGTCACATAGCATTCGTTAGGGAGACCAAGGGTACGTGGGATTGACATTGAGGGATTTTGAGGATGGAAAATGTTATTGCCCTTGTATAAATTGCAGAGGCTTGAGGTCAATTATAATTCTAACAAAATAAACTAAAAACCATTCTAGAGACTATGGACATGCTGAAGATGGACATGAATATCATCCATTTGTAAGTTATTTATTATATGTATTTGTATTCTAGATTTTTTTTACAAATGTTTATATGTATATTATGTTTTAGATTGTATGTATTTGTATTGTAAATTGTATTATCTTTCTATTGTAAATGTATTTTATAATATTCTTTCAGGAGGTGTTTGAACTATGTTGTCATCTTGATGTGGACAAGAGATATTATTTGATTATTTTCAATAGGGTCATTTAAGGGGTTAATTACTTTATAGGATTAGGGATAAGGGGTTATTGTTTAAGGGTTTAGGTGTTAGGGATTAAGGGCTTAGGGGTTTGGGGTTTAAGGGCTTAGGGGAATGGGGTTAAGATGTTAGGGGGTTAATGTATGTTTAGGGGGTTAATTTGGATCTAGAGGATTTATAGGCTAATCATGGGTTTTGATGGAGCATTATTCATAAGTTCTTAAAGTATATTATGAAAAATATGAAATTAAGAAAGAATATGGCATTAAAATGATGAATGAAAAATAAGATCAATATGTTTTTTATTATGGTCATGAATATATATTTTAGAAAGTGTCTAATATTACTTTATGATTGTAATTGTATAGTATGGACCCCCTAGGTTGTTTCTCGATAATGAAGAGATAGTTTTAGTACAAGCACCTATTCAAGAACATGGAGAGATTAATATTGAGGATCGAGCTAATGATGTTATGGAAGAAGGTAATGATGCTGATAACATAGTTGAAGAAGATGGGACAAACATATTGATCCAATAGATTGGTCCAGTAGACATTTAGTAATGTTAGAATGGATGACGATGATAACCAATATGATGACCATGCTTTTGATTTACCTATACTTGAGAGGGAAACTAAACCTCTTTGTGAAAGCTCAAAAACATCTCCTCTCTATTGTATTGTTCTTGGTCAACTTAAAGGTGGTGAATGGTTTGTCAAACACATGTGTGACACAACTCCTAAGGTATGTAATATCTTTTTTGACATTTAGTACTATATACATGATAAAGAAATTACTTTTTCCATTGTTTCCAATGGTAGTACGTTCATATGCACAATTTCATTAATTTCTAACATTTAGATGCAATATGTATGATTAATATTGTTTAGTACATTAATCAATATATATATATATGTATTTTTTTTTATGTTGTAGATTATTAGGTGAATTCTTGTTGCCACCATCAAATGTTTTCTGTTGTATGTACCGATATTTACATTTCATTATGAAAGATATTGGAATGGAGTATCAATCTATTCATGCATGACCTAATGATGATATTCTCTATTATAAAGAACATGTGTTTAAAGACAGATGCCAAAAATGTGATGAGAGTAGATATCAAACTGATAAACTAACAAAAAAATATGTCTCACAAGGTTCTTCATTATATTCCCATAATTCAACGTCTATGACAATTATTCATGTGCAAAAGCATAGAAAAAGTTATGGATTACCATGCAAGGAAGAGAAGTGAAGATGGTGTTCTTCAAATGCCTATAGATGGATCTATTTTTAGGAATAGAGAGGAAAAGTGGCTAGAGTTTAAAAAATAACCTTCTAATCTTAGGATTTCATTAGAAATTTTCAGTGTCAATTGATTTGGAGAGGCCATATCTACTTACTCAATGTGGCTTGTTTTTATTATCAACAATAACATTCTTCTGTGGAAGTCAATAAAGACAGAGCACATAATTCTGAAAATGATTGTTCTAGGTATTACTTTGTTTAGAGTACTTTGTTTTATCATAATAACATCTAATTTGTTGTTTTTCTTTCATAAATATGTCCTATATTTTTTTCTTAATTTACTCATATATGTTCAATTATTCCTTATAATTATGTCTTATAAATTCTTTTATTTACTCACGTATGTGTAATTATGTATTGCATGTTCAATCAATTAGGTATGAAATAGGTCAAAGGCATGAATGTATATATTGAGCCTCTTACCGATGCGTAAGTGGAGTTATGAAACAATGTCACTATGTATGTATCTCTAGACCAATAGTTGCAGAAAGGGAATTTGAATTCCATGCAATGCTTGTATTGACAATTCATGATGCCCCAAGGCTAATATATTTTTGTGGAATGTTATAATGTTACCCTGCACTTAAATAATGTTTAATTTTATGAAGTTCATTTAAAGTATGTTTTCTAAATATTTTGACCTTCATTGTACATACTTGAAATAATTGATATAAAAGTTATTCCATCTCTTGTAGGACTTCAAACAAAGGGTAAATTTCTTTATCTAGTTTGTGGTCCGAAGATTAAATCTTGTTGTTCAAGAAGCGTAGGAAAGGAGGTGTTTGATGAGTATAGGCACTTCCTTTCTAAGAACCATAGGTATCGAAATACTGAAAAACATATTTTCAATGGGAAAGATGAGACTAGAGTAAGACCATGGAGAATGACACCTGATGCATAGAAGTTGCAATATAATAAAATCTATCAAGGTATGGATTGAATTGTATATGTATCAATATACATTATATGTTTGGATTATTTTAACTTTTCATGAAATTTTCTTCATTGTACTAATTGATAGGTTATATTGTTGTTATAATATATTTATATATGGCTCACATTGTAGGTCATTGTTAGGTGGAAAAATAAATTCTTGTGGACAAGAAGGATCTCCCTAGATTTCCAACAAATCCTAGTAAAAACATCAAAATAATTACTACCTTTATTTAGCCTATAACTAAAACATGAAACATGTAGTACGTGAAGAATCACTTAGGTATTAGTGATGTGCTTGTAGAATTCCTTTTAGTGCTTTCCAAAACTAGGTTTTCCTGGAATTCTATTAGCGTGTTGCTGGAATTACATTCTTGTATTGCCAAGTGTTGTCCTTGCTACAAAACCCTCCAAAATTTTGGCTTGCACCAAATTTCATAGCCTACCTTGGTCTTGTATAATATCATCACAAACATTTATATCCATTCCATGTGTTTTCTCTAAGTGTTTTGGTCCCTTTTGTAAAAAAGACAAAATGTCATCTTTTTCACTTGTTAAGTGTCACACGATGTATATGAGATTGGTTTGATGGTTTAAAGAGGTTAATTTTTGTAAATGATTTGATCTTACAAAATAAATATTTGTTGCAATTATTTCCAATTTTTTAAGCATTATCGCACAAGTGTCATCACAGTCACTGCAAAGTGTATCTTTAGCATCTCACTTGTCGTGAGTTGTCACAAAGTTGTCGCATTGAGGGAAGTATGATGTACATATGTCCTGGATGATCTATGTTATTGTGTCATCAAGTGTTCTAAATGTGTGATCATATTCAATTCTTATCACTATTCACTTCAGCTTCATCGATCCCACACTTAGTAAAATTCCGAAGGCTCTCTGACGAAGCAACTTAGCCTCATCTGACCCTCCCAAACTGCACATTACATAGTCTCAACCCTCTAGCTACAACCCAACCTCTTGAAGCTTCATAGTGCATAGTTCCTACCCCCGAAGACTATGCATTGCGTAGTTTCAGTGCTCAAGCCCAAACCTTGGCATCCAAAATTGCGCAATTCATCCCTCTAGCTTGGCCTCAACTACACATTATGCAATCTATGACCTCAATATCAACCCTTGAGATCCTAAGCTGCACAATTGCATTATCACCCAACCTCCTTTTCCTTCTAGAACTGTGAAATAGGTTGAATTAGTGCTCAACCCCTTCAACCTGACTCACTAAGCTCATAGATTACACAATTTTTCTACCTCATTCTAGCATAAAATCCACATTGTGTAGTCTCAAATATTAAGCTTCATCCCTGACTACCTGAGCTATGCAATTGTGTAGTCACTAAGCCTCTCCCTCAACCTGCCACCCAATTCTAGCTCAATCAGTGGATCAACATGTAACATCTTAGACTAGGGGTTTAACAGACTGATGGCATCTTGTGATGAGTGAATTACAGATGAAAATATTCTACCATATTATGAAAACATGATAAATAAGGAGACGGAGAAGGGAAACATGTTGAAATAAATCTTTGGGGTTAGATATACAAGTTTATTAATCAATATAAAGCTAAGGGACAATAATTTGCAACCACAACTCAAGACTAGATATCATTGAAGACTCCTTACCACTAAGCCATATGGAGGTGGACAAAAGATAATTCCCAAGAAGACATAAAGCAAGCAACGACAAGTATGGATTGACATTTCCATGTTATCAAGAATCCATGTTAGCAATGTCATGTCATGTCATGTCATGAGTCACCATATGCCACATCATGATTGTGGATTATGTAATTATGATTCAAAAATGTATTGTAACATGGAAGTCCAAACGACATGTATATAATATGAAGAGTGATGAAAATTTGAAAATTCATAGGAAGTCAAACAGTCATGAGGGTAGTCAAAGAGTTACAAGCGAGGTGAATCATCACCCCGTTGGTTATATATACACCCTCATTGCATGAGCAATGGAATTTCACCTTATCTTCTCCCCCAAGTCATTGGAGAGACAGACTAGTTCTTTTGAGGAGAAAGTGGTGGCTTCAACTCTCCACTATTGGAACTAGTGGTGTTCGATGTATACATGTGTTTTGGGACTTTTACTTAATTTATGAAGCTTGATGGCCAACACGTTCTTCATGCATGGATTATGAATATTTGTACGACTATTTTGTGAATGCTTGTAACTCATATTTGCTTTCACCTGTACTAAAGTAGTTGAACTATTTTGGTTATTTTAGTGCTTATCATATTGAGAATGTGTTTTAATATTTGCAATGATTGTCACATTAGTGTGGAGTATTTTGTTAGATGCTAAATGAATATTTTTTGTTTCTGTTGGTTACATGACCATTGCATCTCTATGGACTATTCCACTAGATGTTAAACATATTGTTCTTGTTTACGTGTGTCTCTACTAGAGTGGTACTATTACCTCTCTCTTAGGGGCATCATGTATTTTGAAAGATTGTGCTGAAAGGACAACTTCCAAGCAAGTCTAAATGGTATTCCAAGGAGATTCAAGTTAGAAAAAATAATTTTGACCTCATTCAGTAAAACCTTTTAGGGATGAAAATACCCCAAAATGGGGAGATATGATTCTAATTAGATCATCATATTATTTTTCATATATCTTGATCTTCTAGAGTGCCAAATTTAGAGGAATCAACTAACAATACTATTTATTTTCCGACGGGTCTCTGTTTGGTGAATTGGGGTATGAAACCTTTTGGAAGCAACTTGAGGAATTAAACGACATTTTTTGGAGGTAAGACTTTATTAATTTCCATCCCCTAGTGATATTATACACTCAAATATCTTTCCAATGGTGTAATAAAGGCCTCAAAAAAAGTACATATGCAAAAGTTATACCACCCAAAATTTTACCTTCCTATTTTGTCCATCATGATTTGAGAGGATGTCATGTCAGCCCCATTTATTCATGGAAAAAGGGTTGACCACATGCTCATTATGAACAATAATATAGAAAGTCAATATTGTAACTTTATTTAAGAGTTGAAGGAGTCAAAATTAACCACTAGTCAGCTATTGGGTTGTGTTATAGCAGGCCCACTAGGAGGAAAAGAGTTTCCATTCTATCTGAGTGCATTTTGTTCCATCGAGGAGCATAGTATTTGAGAGAGAGAGAGCGAGATCAAACAAAGAGGGTTTGTGTACTATAGTAACCCAAAGGCCACAAGTCTCACCCTTTTATACTTGCAGCCGCTTCCATTCAAAAATTTAGAGAGGACAACAACCTCATCTTCTGACTAGGGTTTTACCCATAATGGTTTCCCATATCATATATTGTCTTATTATGGTTTTGAGTGGTTTTATTTTTGTGTATTCTCTATTTCCTACATGTATATATGGCATGCATGAAAAAAATGGCTTAATAATTTCAGAAGTCTAAGGAAAATAACCCTCATAGTATAGATTTATATTTTAAAGTATAATTTTATTAGAATTGTTTATGACAAAACTATTAAGTAACATCTCTAGCCCCTCTTCTCCTGTATGTATGTATACAAACTATCACTCTATACACACTATATATATATATATATATATATATAATCACAAAACAATACAGATAACATCAATCAATAGAACACATATATTTATTATATAATATGTATGTATGTATGTATGTATGTATGTATGTATGTATGTATGTATGTATGTATGTATGTATGTATGTATGTAGACACACACACACAAAGATGGAGATATTTCTTTTTGACATTTTCTCTTATCCACATGTATTATCTTTTTTATAATTCTATACCAATCATATGAAAAAAATAGGTTAAAATCGAAGATCATTCAAACCTTTAACTCAAGATATTTCTTTCTCCAATGTTAATCTCTACAAACTATGGTTTGTGAATCCTCGCGTAAGTCTCAATGGACTAGGCCTATTTTACCTTTTTAAATAGTTATAATGGGAACAATAAAAAAGAATACTTGATCCCATGGGATCCATTTATAATTCTCAAATATTATTAAAACATATGTAAGAGTTTTTTTGGGAAAACTTCCAAGATATACACAATTTATTCAAATACTCCAAAAGCACCATTGACAAGTCCTACATTAGTTCATGAGTTCAAAGTAAATATCTCCTTATCTCGAACTAAAATAATTCAACTTCAAGTTGGTCCTAATTTTCTTTATTATAAGAGAATCTTATAACTCTTACAACATCACTATTGTAATACTAAAAAAATATGGTGTGGTCCGTTAGGCCTTTTCTAAGCAGAAATGTCGAATTGGGCAACGGTGTTTCACATGGACTTTTCCCTTGTATACTCAATGTCTCTTACCAAGGGGGATACAAGTCTCTTTTTGCTTATAGCGTCAAATATGGAGGCATATGGTCCTTCCCTCTAGATTTTCATATGCTTTTACAATATGAAAGGACAACAAAGTGTTGGAGAATCAGGTAGGGAAGCGATTAAAACAATTCTCCTATGGATCCCTAATATTTTCTTGTGAAATTATGTTGGATTCTTATTATTATTTACTAGATTATTTTCACCAAACTTTTATTAAGACCATAAACCATGAATATCATGAAAGCCAGTGGACACAAGATGTAGGCTCTAATCCATGACAAATCCCCTCCAAGGGAAAAACCCAAAAATAAATTATTATCTTCGTATAGAATTAGATCAAATGAGAAATGTAATTGGCAAACACCAAGGCCAAGTCTACTAACAAGCCCCACATTAACCCTCTTTCCAAGATTTTCCAGCAAGTCAAAGACTCCTCAAGTCAACGATGGTAAAACCCTTTCAAAATTGGTCAAAAATTAGATTTTGGCCCCTCCAACATGATTTCAGCCTCTTGCAATAGACCTACAATTTCTTACCCTCTTACAACTCTTAAATTTCACACATGTCGGATTTTTTAGGAAAGATTTACTTCTTCTTTGACCTTTCTTTCTCTCTCCTTGTCTTTTTTGCTGAGTTTCCTCATTTCACAAGAGATCGAACTTGCCTGGTGTGTTTTTAAAATGAGGTTGAATTGCTCTTATATATACATATCTTAGGAGGTCGAATTTCCCTAAACAGAGCCGAGTTGATGAGGTAGGGTTGACTTGGTCTCATAGTGACAAAAATTGACATTTTTACTCCAAAAAAAAATTATTTTTCCATTTTCTTATCAAAGTCTAAAAGGGACTTTGGTTCAAGACTTATTACAATATTCTTTTGACTTGAAAACCTCGGAATAATGAAGAACATGGTTGAACTAGAAGACAAATCAACTTAAGAATGAAACCAATGCTTAAAATCATAATTATTTTTCTTTGTTTCGAAAAAAATCTACAATGTCATAAATACAAAGGTAATTATGAAGATCAAATCTAGTTACATTCTCTAACTCTCCCTCATAACCATGGAGACATGCATAATTACACAATTGGTAGAAGGATTGTCACAAACTGAAGTATGATCATAAGAAGAGTCGAAATGATAAACCATTCTACATCATAACCTGCATTGTCAAGATAGAAATGCATTAACTAACAAGCTCTATCTCTCTAATAGATAACATCACAATCTTAGGAGGTTTTATGTGAGCCACCACATTACCTCTCATGGCACATACCCCATCCAGATTTTCATTGTGTATATCCTTCAAGGACTGTTCTTATCTTAGATTCCTAATCCTCAAAGAATATTGGTCCTCTTAAACCACTCTTATATTGCATACCCTCGCCAATCCTCAAAGTGTGTTAGTCCATATTACTTCCTATATTGGATTCCCAATCCACAAGGAGTACGAATCCTAGATGCTTATCTAATCCTCCATTTTCCTTCCTAGTGCCTTTACTAGAATTATACCTATTATACCTTTTCTAGTGAATGAAACACAGAGAATATGATGTCTAAAATCACTCCTTAATTAGGGAGAGGTTGGTTACTACCTCTTATGTATAGAGGAGATTCCTTACATCCTTTCAACTAGGAAGACATAACCACAATATTTTTAGCTTGTCTTAAACTTCATCAATACATTAGCTACTAAATATTTCATGTATATATTCAAGTATTATTTGCATGTCTCCTCATTTCCTTTTCATCTCATCATATTGATATTTTACCTCCTTGGATGTTATGGAACCAAACTCTTCCTTCAATCTATGACATGCTTTAGGTTGTAAGCACCCCCACCATATCTACCCACTTTCACCGGCCTGTCAGGGTTAACATGATCTAAGGGCTAATATGACATGACTCAACCTCCTAAGTATAGTTAAGGAAGTGGAATTGACAACCAAAAACTTTACTGACTTCCCTCATGTGTTACAAGACCCCCAAGAGCTAAACCACCCTTCCTGGTGCCCAAACCTTGAGTTAAAATTCCCTTCCAATGACAGAATCCCAGAAGCAGGAATAACACTCCAAAAATTCCACTATAACCCTCCAGTCACATGCATAAACCTTCAAGGTAAAAAATGCAATCTTTTGCCCCCAGTTTAGTAACTCTGACCGTGAGATTTGAGCCACTTTTTTAGGGCTAGTCTCCAAACCACTGCCTAGAACTTGATGAAGCTTTCCATAACAATGAATGACACAAATACAGATCTTCTAACATAAAAATTGATCAAGGACTAGGACTAACTAGGCCTAATGATGAGATACATTTTCTAAAACACATTGAGAACATGTAATCTACATTTCATGAGTGGATATTTAAACATAGGGATCTGATACTTATCTAAAAATCATCAAGAATGTCTAATGCCCTCTCATGATAGCTAACATAACATTTATTAGATCATGCATTCAATCACAAATTCTTTACCAATAAAAACATGATAAGGGCCATAACTAGAATTCGTCATGAAGCCATGTTTATAACCATCATATAACGAGAATAATAACAATGATAGAACAACAATTAAAGCCACATAATAACAAGTACCTTTCCTCATAAACTACACAAGGAAAATATCTCTGATTAAAATATGCAAATCAAACCAAGTCAAGTACTTCCACATATCACCCGACTATAGATTGGGCTAAACTAAATCATTCTTTAATGTAATCACCCTCATGCCATATTCCATGTGTGAATGTGGAACTCTAAAAAAAACAACCAAGGCTTCCTTAGGATTTACTGCAATCCCTCCAAAACCAGTCAAGAGACTCTTAGGACCGATACCCTCACCTATACAACTAGGCTTTACCATAGTCTCGCCATTATTAGTCAAGAGATTCCTAGGACAAACAATAAACATACACTACCAAGATTCACCACGATCCCGCCAAAACTTCTCAAGAGATCACTAGGCCCTAAACAATCTTGGATAACTTCAGATTTATTCACCAACACCTTGAGCATTTTTCTTGTCTCCACCCTTAGGCTTTACCACATATCCCACCATTATTGGTCAAGGGATTTTTAGGCCCTTGTCAGACCACCTCACCTAGTTTCAAAACCATATGGTAATCCAAAGCTCAACCAATTAAAATAACCCCATCATGCCATGGCTATCTAGAACTGGCAAGGCAAGGCTCAAACCATTGTCACACATGGAAAAACCCATGCCAATGACAGCAAGAGAACCAAATACACACATTCATGTAGCATGCATGCCAAAACTAGAAATGAAATCATACATGCAACTTGATACTCGCAAGTAATCCCACTATAATTGCTTGATCCAACTCTTCCTTGCTTGATTTTTTTTTCTTTCCTTTGCTTTCTTATTCTTCCTTTTCCTTCCTGTCTCCAATGCTAGAGTGCTCCAAGAATGCTCTAAGTATGAAAGAGTATGTGATAGAGAGAATAGAGAGAGAGATCTAATGTAACATTGATAAAATATTGTGAATTGATCATCAAAAGCCTTTTTATTAATGAGGCCTATATTTTCTTCATTTTCCTCTATTTTCCTTCAATTTCTTCTTGATGCAAATCGGTGACCTTTCACCTTCCTTTTCTCCTAATTTCTTTTATTTTCATAAATAAAATGCCAATAAATGCCTCTTGTCCTTTTCAAATATTTTTCTAATGCATTTTCTAATTTCCCCTTAAGACATAATTAACCAAAGGGAACACCCACTAGGATGTTTTGCCCAATATTCAACTTGGAATACACATCCCGTGACCTTGGTCTTATTTTATTTATTAAGTTTATTACATGAAATTTTAACCTGGGGTTGTTACATAGGCCATCAACGTTTCATATCACTTTCCTCTAATCATCATTAACATTAAGAAAGGCATTATATTGGTCCGATCAATGTATAGTTTCTTATAATGATAGGGAAAGTGATTTTCCATGATTATGAGGTTATCCTTTTTATTTTTACATTTCTATGCCAAGACAATAAAGACAATGAAGTCATATAATATTATAAGAATCACCAAATTCATTCTCTCCATCCATTCATTCTATGAATTGAGTTCAACCGAGAAAGTTGTAGATATTTTGTCTCCAATGCAACATGTCCTTCTAGGTAGAAAAGTCATATCGCCAACTAAATAATTAATATAAAATCATTGTCAAGGTTACCAATGATGATGACCCTTTGTCTGAATATAAACAATCCGTCACATGGTCTTTCTTTATACTATATCAAAATCTTTCTTCATGTCATCAACCAATAATTAATGTGTTCATGGAATGAATCAATCAATAAGCTACTATAGCTTCCTCAATGAAGTTTTCATTGTCAAACTTCCCTCTCATTTTCAAGAGACCATTTAGGATGTTGAGCATGTCTTTTTTTCACATATCATACCACTATGTATTGAATAACTAGGTAGGAGAGTCGAGTCCTCAAAACATACCATACTGATGCTTTCATGCATCGAGTAACCATTTAGGAGAGTTATATATTTATTCTAATCAAGACATATCATGTTTATATTATTAAGCATATTTTTGCAACCTACTCTTCATACAACATTCTTGTAGACATGAATTATACTTTCTAGTGAAGAGTTACTAAAAGCATGCATACATATTCTTTTCATACAACCATATAGTCATCCCTATTTTGAATGAGCTTACTTCAAAACTTAGCAAGGATAAGTCTTTGTTTCAAGGAAGAGAAAGTCTTCAATTATGCCTTTCTCACACAACCTTGAATATCTTCATGCCTTCATCCTTCAAGATCATTCCAAACTAAGTGGAATATATTTGATCAATGTCATAATGCTTTTTAAAAATATTTACGAACATTCTCTTAATGATGGTTTTTGTTAGAGGATCCTTGTGATCCTTTGTGCAAAATGACTACCTCTAAAACTATGTTAGAAAATACTTGGATGAACTATGACATGCAAGATGGTCATAATATTTTCATTATTACTAACTATGTTATTGCTTCAAAAAAAAATTATTATGTAGACCCTAATTCTTCTACTATCACATGCTTCTTTCTATGATGACATGCTTCCTTTCATGACACCACAAAGTCAAGACTCTTCTACAGAATGCAATGGTGCATGCTAATCTAACTGCTACTTTCTAATAAAAGAAAGACAAACTACAAATAAGCCTGATAGGGGTGGATTCCCTCAATAGTATAGATCCTTGGGATCTTCACTTTTTAGCTTCTTTTCATGTTATTAATTTTCTTCAACTATGTGAGCCCCACTCCTTTCCTTTCTCTTGTTGTTTTTCTTGTTGTTTGGACAATCCCTCTTAAAATTTTCACATTTGTTGCACCCATAGCATTGTATCTTGGACATGTATTGTTTTCCTTTAGACTTTCCAAACTTCCCTTTCTTGTTCTTATATTTCATAGCAAAGTTTTGAGACTTTTCGTTTGGTTCAATGTCATATTTTGCCTTCAATATTGTTTCTTCCAAGGTACATTGAGCCCATAGTTCATCAAAGGAAGTAATATATTTTCTTGAGTATAAAATAGTTACAAAACTACTCCATTCAGGTGGCAATGAATTTATTACACAAGTAGTGATTTATGAATAAGGGATCCAGGTGGTTCCTGTTAGGTTCCTATACCAATAGGAATCATAATTTTGAATGTCTAAGGTTAAGCCTTGTAATATTGTACATACCTTTGCTTTCTGCAAACACTTTCCATATTATAAAAAGTAAAAAATGTAAAGAGGGTATGTCCTAAAAGAAAAATCAAAGGACAAAAAAGAATAAGAGGTCAAAAAAGATGAAAATATATGAACCCCAAAAACACAAAGACCATGAAAGTGTGCAAGTCCAAATGCCACTACTATTTACTTTTTTGCATAATAATGATTGTGTGTAATCTTGGTAGATCATTAGATAGGTAGAGTGAATAAAAGGAGCTCATCAATTTAATCTGAGCCCTTGGATGATATAAGGTTGGAATTAGATAGTTTACTTTGTAAAGAAAAGAAAAAGATTGATAAGGGTTGCTAGCCTAAATGCACCCTAATAAAGTGAAGAAAAAATGGTAGGATGAGTGAGTGGGTGAGTAGTAGAAAGGTTGCAGAAATGTCATGTGATTATACAAATGCACTTATGTCATCATATTAAATGCAATTTTAAAAAGTGCATAAGTAAAGGACAAAGCAAAAACAATGGTTGACAATATGATTTACTTAACACCCCTTCATTCATTTTAACCCCCATGACACTTACTAACTTCCCTTTCACAATAAAAATATTAATAAGTATAGTTCTTTAGGTCAAAGAGGCTCAGAGCATTTCTCTGATTTTTGCTAGGACCGGACCCTCAACTTGATGACTTAAGAAGGAAAGGTGTTAAATTCCCTTATAAATCATTCATCCCCCTCACAAAACCCCCTTTCCTAAGGTCAAGCTCTCTTGCCTAGGAAAAGCCCTCTATAAACATGTTCATGTAAAAACCAAATAAATTTATCCTAAAGTACTAAGTGTATGGAACGCGCATAACATTTCATATACCTAAGTAAAATACCCCTTCCGCTCACTTCACCGCATATTAGCTTTTTTAACTTTATTATTTAAATTTTGAAAAACCTATTGTCTCGTATATATTTAACTTCTTTATATAAATTAACCCCATCCCTTAGTTTGTTATAAACTATATTACTACCCTGTATCCCAAAAAATATATTAAAAACATTGCCCACAGTCCTTAATCCCTCATTAAAGCACCCCCGACAAGATTAAGTATTAAGTTAATCATATACCATCGGTGATTAGACCCATGGGCCCCTCGAAAACGTTTTTATAAATCATTGCACAGCTTCACCTCTTGATCACCATACAATCTCCCTCCCCCTCATCCAATGGCTTGCATCCATATTGGGCCAACCCGATGTACGCCCTTTACCTACCGGATAAGGTGGTTTTCCTCCCAACCCTCAATTCTATGTGTCAAATAATGAATGGGATCGGGCGGCCCCTCCCAAATACTGCCCACATGACAAAAGTGGTGCGATGGCCCTCCTAAACCGCTTCCCCCATGTAACCAAAAAACCACCATTGTTTATCAATCAATGAAGCCGCCAAAGATGAACCTTTTCGCTATAAAAGCCCATTTACCCATCTTTTCATTATTTTCGTGTAATTACCATTGACAATTTAGAAAAGCCGCTACAACTCCTGAAACCAGCTAATTTTCTCACAGACCTCTGCCATTTCTCCACAGAAACTACAGACAACCTAACTCATTCATCAATCTGTACTAGAACCTTACGAACCTCTGCAGCCTCCATCAACTACCAGTAATAGTCAATTTTTCCCAATTCTAGGAGAATGATGAATGTAAAATTACCTGATGCAGAATGGTGGGAGACAATGAATGATTTACTATGATAAATTTACAACAAAAATTTACTGCATAGTAAAAACGGAGCAGCTAGGTAAATTGGTGAAAATAACACATAAGGGTCAAAGAATATCAGTGGAAAGGTAAAAGTTAAAGAAGACTTTAACGTGAAACACTGCAACAACAAGCTAGAATAAAGGGTTTCAGTTCAACGATAAAGGCTAGCACCACCATAATAAAAGGGACATCATGAAACAATTCAATAGTTGTCTCTATCTTCTCACTAGAAGATATTTGCATTTCCTAGATTAAATTTCTAAGTTGTTTTGAGATATTTTGTAAATAAGATTTGTTAAATACTTCACAAATCGAAGTATGTAGGGTGGATTCCAAACATTTCTATAGACTTCATGTTCTTAAGTCTGGAATTCTATTGTATCAATGACTGGATCAGCTAGCTGGATCAAGGAATAAAGATCAGATATTTCACTGCATTCTTGTGTAAAGCAAAGTTCAAATAAGTATTCTCTCACACTCAATGTTATTTTTTTTAAGTTTTTTCCACAGTCTTACTTGTATCTCTACAAATCTGAATGCTATAATATGGAATGATATCTCAGAAATTTCTTAACTACACTTTGTCTTTACTGTTATGCGTATTTAATTTTTTCTTCACAAATCTAAGTTAAGGAATTCTTGATTGCTCCTTAGTTTAGGTTATTCCTTGTGATCTATAACAAAGGATTCTTAATTTCCCTTTGTTCATGATTATCCCCTGTTCTTCATTTTAACCCCAATATGAGGATTCTTAAGTGCTCTCTCACCCTGGTTATGATAATTTCACCCATTCGACCTACAATTTTCTATTTACTTTGCTAGCGTGACCTGTGAACATTCCCTTTAATGAATTGATCCAGTTTTGCTATCCATTTGTTGACTCCATATCTCGATGGCTTAAATACCTTGCTCTATCCATTTGTTCCAAGAATTCCACCACCCAACCTTCAATTCAAAATCAAAACTCCAATGAACATTAAGAACTAGCCTAAAATCCTAGTAAAATGAAGCTAAATTACATAGAGAGAGCCCTCTCTGAGTTATAGGTTGGCTAGAGCCTATACTCAAAATATTGGTTTCTAGTTACCTCGGTTTCTTCCTTCTTCTGATAACTTCTAGGGAAAATTCTAAGTGATAACATAGTGGTGACCATACTAGGGAGAACTAACAGTTTCTTCAGAAATCTTTTATAGGTTTAGATCTGATCTATGATGGTGGATAGTGATCAGACACATAAAGGTTAGAATCATCCACCTGGTGACTCCAAATCGATTCCACAATCAAGACTCCACTGGAGGAATGAACATAAAACAATTGTATGAAAAGAACAGGCTTTTAACTTGGATTGTTATCCAAGACATTATGTTCTTTCCATCAATAAAGTTTTTTAATGTATATTGTATTTTATAGAAGATTTTAGATTGATTTTTTATTATTTCCCTTTGAAAAGTGTAGATATAAAGTCTCCTTACACATTTGAACAATAGTCTTCTAACTCTTATGAAGATCATTTTCCAATTGAAGAGCATCAAACAATCAAGACTAATCATACAATCCCCATACATTTTCCGGTACCTCATAAAGTTCCTAATAGATATAAATCACTCATTTTACCTCCTACACTCCATGCTTTCCCTAACAATTACTACAAGCATCTCCCTAGGTTTGATGGAGGGAATGGTATCACTGCTAAAAAACATATTCAAGGTTTTGAAAATTATCTAGACTTATTTGAAACTTATGAAGATGATGTTATTATCAAGCTTTTTTCTCTTTCTTTGCAAAGTAGAGTAAAAAGTTTGTTCAAAAATTTACCTATTGCAAGCATCTCAAATTTCCAACAATTTTTCAAAATTTTCCTTGATAGATGGATAATTAAATTCAATCTTCTTGTAATCATAGAAGAATATAATCAGTTAAAAAGATAGCCAGATGAAACAATACAACAATTTTTAGACAGATTTAATCAAGCCTATTATTCAATGCCATCAAATATAAGACCTCCCCCTGATTCAACTCTTTTGTATTACCCAAGAGCATTTGATCTAGAGATAGAATTTTGGCTAAGAGAAAGAAACCCCCCAACACTGGAATAGATGCAGACCATTGCAATAGATGTAGAAGTTAATCTGCAAATTAGAAGAGAAAAGTTTAAAGAAGAAGCAAAGGAAAACAACATTGCAAAGGAAAAACTCGACATTTTGATGAAGAAAATAGAGGAAAGGATGTAGAAGACCACCAGGAAAGATGAATTTTTTTCTCAAGATCGCCATGACACATTTATTTCATAAAGGAAAAAGGTTGATGTTCATGAAAAAATTTCTACTGACTCCAAATACCATAGATTAGAAGATAGATTCGTAGAGAAATATGTGGAGGACCAATCTCCTGATCTAATGTGTATGTTTGATGAAATTACTTCTTTTGATGATTTGCCTAAATATGATCAGTATGATGATAATCATGTTCTTCAAATCCAAACTAACTTCATAGAGAAACTAAAAGCTAGTTTGGGAAATAAGGAAATCTAGTTTCACCAGCTTGAAAATAGTGACCATCTATTCCATGTCAACTATGAAAGTGAAGAAGAAAGTGCAGAAAATTTGGAAATAAGTGAACCTTCTTTACCTCTTTATTTTGAATCATTTTAGTTTTTAAAGGAGATGTGGTATAACATCTCTAAACAAAAGGATGAGCATCTTGTAGAAACCTATGAAGTTTCATTCAAACCTATATCCAATAATTTGCAACAATCCTTCCAAGTTGTTTATAGTCTAGTCGCTGATAGACTCGATGATGAGTGCAATCATAATTTTTCTCCAATAACAGACTATGAGAGTTAAAATCAAGATGATAAAGGTTTCAATAGATAGACATTACAATCACTAGAACTATCATCACAAAGCTCATCTCAAAGTCTGCAGGGTGTTAAAGATAGAAGTGATATTTCAGTTTCATGGCATGGAAGCCATACAGAACAAGTGTGTAGTTGCTTAAATCAGTTGAACAATAGTGTATATATTTTGGAAGATCCTTTTGTACGGTTTTTAGAGTCTACAAAGGAAAGCAAGTATTTCCTTATCTTCTCATTGGTTGACAAGGTTATATTTGGCTTTAGAACCTCATATTTAATCACAAACAAGCCCAAGCAGCAAAATCCATCAATGTATATAACGCTTGAGTGGTTGCATTGGTTATTTCATTTTACCTAACCAGCAGTCCAAAAGTTGATTAGAGTAAGTAGGTAGGATTTCAGTTTGGATAAATTCAGTTTTCAGCAGCAATTTTATGTTATATCAAATTTCAGTTTGTAGAAAAGGGTGTATTTTTGTTGGGTTGTGTTATATCCTTTCCATGACTAGCCCATGTAGTTAACTAGGGGGTTAGATGGGGGGCAAAGCCCCCCCCTTCGTTGCATCGATTGCGTAGCAGGGGGGTCACAGGGGGTTTTAGAGGTGTAGGTAACCACACTTTATGGGGTCTGGGGTAGCACCCCGAAAAATTTTGGTTTTGGAACCTATGTTAGGTTGGGTGGACCAACCTATGGTTTTGTGCATGATTTTCGTACATGATTTTGGATGTGATGGTTTTCGGTCCATGGTTTTGGATGCGATGGTTTTTTTTCCATGGTATTAGATGATTCGGCATGTATAAATATGTACTGTAACATTGAAAGAAACATAATGAAAAATCAAGCTGGTAGTCCCAGTTTTGGGATCCAAGGGAAAATCTTTATGTATATGTGTTTTATGTGTTATGCTCTTGCATTGTTTATTTTCTGTGTTTTAGAATTTGTATGCAGGTAATTTATGTACGGGGTTAAAACATACAATTTTCAGTTCAAAACTTTTAGTCACAAATATTATACAACAGAGCATATACATGTGTGGGATTGGCCCAAATGATCAGGCTACTAGTCGACGATGTTCTTCACATTTCACAAGGAAATTCCATCCTCAAGTGGAGCCACTATTAGGTTCTTATACTAATAGGATTTGTAATTTTGAATGACTAAGGTTAAGCGTTGTAATATTGTACATACCTTTGTTTTCTGCAAATATTTTCCATATTATAAAAAGTAAAACATGTAAAGAGGGTATGTCCTAAAGGAAAAATCAAAGGACAAAAAGGAATAAGAGAAGGTCAAAAAAGATAAAAATATATTAACCCCAAAAACAAAAAGACCATGAAAGTGTGCAAGTCCAAATGCCACTCCTATCTACTTTTCTAAATAATGATGATTGTGTGCAACTTGTTATCAAGCCATAATCCATGGTAATCAAACTATTTAAATCTTGTTTATTTTATGTTTTAAATTTTATGTTTATAGTTAGAGAATAAAATCTGACCAAACAATGTAATATTGGCAGATCATTAGACAGGTAGCGTGAATAAAAGGAGCTCATCAGTTTAATCTAAGCGCTTGGATGATATAAGGTTAGAATTAGATAGTTTACTCTGTAAAGAAAACAAAAATATTGATAAGGGTTGCCAGCCTAAATTCACCCTAATAAAGTGAAGAAAAAATGGTAGGATGAGTGAGTGGATAAGTAGTAGAAAGGTTGCAGAAATCTCATGTGATTATACAAATGAACTTATGTCATCATATTAAATTCAATTTTCAAAATTGCATAAGTAGAGGGCAAAGAAAAAACAATGGTTGACAATATGATTTACTTAACACCCCTTCATTCATTTTAAACCCTATGACACTTACTAACTTCGCTTTCACAACAAAAATATTAATACCTATAGTTCTTTAATTCAAAGAGGCTCAGAGCATTTCTCTAACTTCTGGTGGGACAGGACCCTCGGCTTGATGACTTAAGAAGTAAAGGCATTAAATTCCCTTATAAATCATTCACCCCCCTTACAAAACCCCTTTTCCTAAGGTCAAGTTCTCTTGCCTAGGAAAACCCCTTTATAAACATGCTTTATGTAAAGAACCCACCAAATACATTTATCCTAAAGTACTAAGTGTATGAAATGCACCTAACATTTCATATACCTAAGTACAATACCCCTTCCGCTCACTTCACCACATATTAACTTTTTTAACTTTATTATTTAAATTTCGAAAAACCCATTGTCCCGTATATATTTAACTTCTTTATATAAATTAACCCACCCCTTAGTTTGTTTATAAACTATATTACTACCCCATATCCCACACAATATATTAAAAACCCCACCCACAATCTTTAATCTCTCATTAAAGTGCCCCTGACGAGATTAAGTATTAAGTGAATTATATACCACGAGTGATTAGACCCATGCCCCCCCCTGAAAACGTTTTGTATAAATCACCACATAGATTCACCTCCCGATCACCATACAATGTACCTCTCCCTCATCCCACAACTTGCATCCATATCGGGCTGACCCAATGTCCACCCTTTACCCACCCAATAAGGTGGTTTTCCTCTCGGCCACTGATGCTACATGTCAAACAATGAATGAGATCAGGTGGCCCCTCCAAAATACCACCCACACGACAAAAGTGGTGCGATGGCCCTCCTAAACAACTTCCCCTATCTAACCGAAAAACCACCACTGTTCATCAATCAATGAACCTGTAAAAAATTAACCTTTTCACTATAAAATCCCATTTACCTCTCTTTTCACTCTTTTCGTGCAATTACCAGTGGCAATTCAGAAAAGCCATTGTGACTCCTGCAACCAACTAATTTGCTCACAGACCTCCGCCATTGCTCCACAGACACTGTAGACAGCCCAACTCATTCATCAGTCTGTACCAGAACCTTACGAACCTCTGCAACCTTCATCAACTACCTGTAAAAATAAATTTTCCTAATTCTAGTAGAATGATGAATGTAAAATTACCTGATGCAGAATGTTGGGAGTCAATGACTGATTTACTGTGATAAATTTACGGCAAAAATTTATTGCACAATAAAAACATAACAGCCAAGTAAATAGGTGAAAACAACACATCATAGTCAAAGAATATCTGTGGAAAGGTAAAAGTTAAAGGAGACTCTAGAGTGAAGCACTGCAACAACAAGCCATCATAAAGGGTTTCACTTCAACGATAAAGGCCAGCACCACCATAATAAAAGGGAAAGCATGAAACAATTCAATAGTTGTCTCTATCTTCTTGCTAGAAGATATTTGCATTTCCTAGACTAAATGTCTAAGTTGTTTTGAGATATTTTGTAAATAATATTTGTGTAAATACTTCACAAATCGAAGTATGTATGGTGGATTGCAAACATTACTATAGACTTCTTGTTCTTAAGTCTAAAATTTTATTATATCAATGACCGGATCAGCTAGCTGGATCAAGGAATAAAGATAAGATATTTCACTAGATTCTTGTGTAAAGAAAAGTTCAAATAAGTATTTTCTCACATTCAATGTTATTTTCTTTAAGTTTTTTCCACAGTCTTACTCGTATCTCTAAAAATATTAATGCTATAACATGGAATGATATCTCAGAAATCGCTTAATTGCACTCTGTCTTGACTGTTATGCATATTTAATTTTTTCTTCACAAATCTAAGTTAAGGAATTCTTGATTTCTCCTTAGTTTAGGTTATTCCTTGTGATCTATAGTGAAGGATTCTTAATTTCCCTTTATTCATGATTATCCCTTGTTCTTCATTTTAAACACAGTATGAGGATTCTTAAGTTCTTTCTCACCTTGTTAGGATCGTTTCACCCATTCGACCTACAGATTTGTTCTTTACTTTGCTAGACTTCCCTGTGAACATTCCCTTTAATGAATTGATCCAATTCTTCTATCCATTTGTTGACTCCATAGCTCGATGGCTTAAAGACCTTGCTCTATCCATCTGTTCCAAGAATTACACCACCCAACCTTCAATTCAAAACCAAAACCCCAATGACCATTAAGAACTAGCCTAAAATCCCACTAAAACAAAGCTAAATTACATAGAGAGAGCCCTCTCTGAGTCATAGGTTGGCTAGAGCCTATACATAAAAGATTGGTTTGTAGTTACCTTTGTTTCTTCCTTCTTCTGATAACTTCTAGGGAAAATTCTGAGTGATAACAATTCTAAAAAATGCTTAGGGGTTGAAATTGGCTCTAGAAGAGGCTTGAACATAAAATTCTTCAAAATCTAGTGAAACCCATAACAATTTGTAGCGCTCATCACTACAATTTTGGTGGCGTAGATGGCACTCAAATCCAAGTCCATATGACCAGTGTATGGCTCTCTAAAGTTTGATAAGACAAGGAAAAAGTGGGTCCCACAGTGTACCACATGGCATCTTAGTCAAGAGGTGGGACTCACATCGTACATGGAAACCCATCAAGCCATTGACATATGGCACCCTATCATTACCCTCCTAACCCTACATAAAAGGAAAAACAAATATATTAAATATATATTATGGAAATATCATATTAAATATGGTTATAAACCATATAATCCATAAAACATAAATAAAATAAAAACAAAATTAATTTAAAATATATAATATGGTTATTTTAATAACTATATAACAAATCCAAATACATTAATTCGAAAGGTTGGTTGAAATGTGGTGAGTGGTTGAATATATATATGGTTAAATGGTATATGATATTATATATTAACATCCCAAACCACTCCACATTAAAAGACACCAAATGTTGATATGCCAAACCCAACTTTCAAACATTCAAACCTCACCATTGCAATAGTTATCTGTCAGATTTAATGTAACACGAAATGACTTGCCTGCAACACGTAATGGTTAATGTTTAAAATTACACAAATCTGCCAATGCATATTGTTAATGCCACTCCAAAAACGTTTAAAAAAATAAACAACTGCATAATTTTTGTAATGAAGCCCCATTTAAAATTGTTATGCCAACTTTTATTATGGGGTAGAGCCTTATGGGTTTGACCCCAGGATGTCCATCCCCCAAATTTACCACTTCACTATTACACCAAACAAACTTAATTGTATTATATGCCCTCAACATTATTTAAACCAAAACTTCCATTCGACGAGGGCCAACGACAACCAAGGACCAAATTAGAACCATGAGTAAGAAGAGGTGTGGAACCATGAGCAGAGAATATGCTAATATGCCAAAAAGATTCCATTTGAGGGCCAGAGATGTTAGTGTTAGAATTTGACAAGTTGACAATCATTTTTTCACGTTTCCTTACGAGGAGTCCAACCGTGTCATATGTTTCCCCATCTGAGTAGCATAAATTTAGGTATCCAGCAGCAAGGAGTATTTGTAGTATCTTGTGGAATCTAAAATATTCCCTTCAAGGCAGATTTTTGACAGAGGAAGAATGATGCCAAATTTATAGTCAATTTTCATAGAATTTCGCAAGGAGTGCAATGGTGTGCTCATAATCTTCATCCAAGCAGCGGCTTTTTTGGCCATCCTCAAGAAGCAATCTTTGGGGGAATATTCAAGATGCTTGAGGGTCCAAAATTTGACAGTGTTAGAAAGGGGAAAATTTTATATTCATTTGACATGATTTAAAGCCATGAGTTCAGCGCGTAGTCCATCTCAGTAGCTAAGATTTTCATTTTTCATCCATCCCTAAGAGTAGAGGTATATAACGCAGTTATGCCATGATTTCTTTCTATTTTTCGAGATAACATTATTGTTGTTGAGATCCCTAATTATCATTATGTTGAGGGATACATTTATGCCACATCATATGATATTTTATTAGCTTTTCATGTTCAAGGGATGCCTATTTGAGTGAGAGTTCCTATAGGACGTCTTGTGGAGAGACATGCCACCCTAGTTGAGGGATTCATCCTTGTAATCATAAAGAAAATACCATGTACATGATCATAATTTGAAACATTCAATGAAGCGACACCCCCACTCTTGGCACCAGGGCCCAGAGACATAACCCACATTGGGTGAACTCTGCTATCAATGTGTTTGTGTTATTTGATATGATGGTTGTATTTATGTTGCATCTTCTTTACAGTATTCACATGTGGATTTTCACGCTCTTTTGAATGTAATTTTTCTAACATCACAAAAGTAAATGATCTTGATTAATTGTAGTAGCTGAAGAGATATGGATCAACTTTTCTATCAAAGCAGTCTTCTTGATGACATGAATTGCATGATTGAACGTGCAAAAAGAAAGAAAATGTAGAATGACATAGATATCTACGAGGAATTCTAAAAGATGTCAAAAATGGTAGACATAATGTATGTAGATTATGAGGTGAATATGGTAAGAGATGCATGGAAGAAAGAAAGAGCAGAGGATGATGCTCCATCTACCCCGTCAAGCATACATTCATCTTCTTTATCCTCTTCTCATGATTCAGAAGAAGATGTCAATGAGAGTCTTCAAGCAAAGAATGTTGAATTGAGGAAACTTATATGAGAAGAGAAATAGGAGAAGAAAAGGTTGTAGCCTTAGTTACGAGCCATAGAAGAGGCCTCAGAAAAATTGAAGTGCAAGGAAGGTTTAGCAAAGCCATTATCCCGTGCTTCAGAATCGACAACTGAGGTAAACAATGTTGATCATTCTTTAGTTTCATTTTCACATGAAACTATTTCTGTTGGAAACATGGAGGTACCCTTTTGAGTAACTGGCATGAGACTCCTTACCAAAATGGGATATAAAGGAGGAGGAATTGGTGTTAATGTCCAAGGAATGACTCTGCCATTGGAGGTGGTCCAAATACCTCGATTTGCAAGTTTGGGAGACATTGAAGGAGAGTGCTCAAAGGTATTAGAAGATTCTAAGGCATTGTTGAAACTGTCGAGGAAAGAGAATGATGAGAACACATCACGATCCTCCCATGCAAGTGCACATTGGAGAGAAATAGATAAGGAAACTACTCATCACCAAAACTGCACCAGAACAGTTGAGAAAGGTATAACAAGTCTTATTATTCTACAGTTCATTTTGATTGCAAACATATTGTTAATGATAAACATAAATCATGTCATAGAAAACTATGCAGCTTTTGTGGTTTACATAACCATGTGGTTGTTGAGTGCTGAAAGAGGATGGCAGCAAGAAAGAGGATGAGGTATGAAATGCATTCTCCACATCAGGGAAGGAAGCAGGTTAGGCATGTTTGGAAGAAGAAGACATTTTGTAGTCATTGAAAAAAGGTCGAGATCAAAAATCTACATGTTGGAGTCTCCATCTAGAACATAGCATCGAGGACAAAGCACCTGTGCATAAACCAATTGGTGAAGATGTTCAATAAGAAAATCCACCACATTCATGGTGGTCCAGTTTCTTGAGTAAGAGATGGTTTTGCTAGATAAGGTAGCTTGTCATGGTGTCATTTTGTAAATGATGTGTTGCAATTTAAATTGTAAAAATGATGATGTGTTTTACATCTCTTACTAAATCAATGATGATGTTTTGGCCTTTTATTTAAAACTTGGGTATTGGTTTCTATTATGATGTAAACTTGACCAAAGAGTATGTATTATAAAATCTTGGAAAGTATGGGGATGATTTGGTCATGGTTGGTCATATAATTGAGCATGTAATTTGCAAATATTATAATACAGGTTTGAATAGAATCCAAGTGTTATCTAATCACTTCTGGCTCCAAAAGGCAAAGGTGAAGGAGAAGGAAGGGTGACCTGTCAAGATACTTGTGGTGTATACTATGTAACACATCGATTGTAGATTATGTTCATGCTTTTGGAGGACCAAAAGCTCCTCAGTGGGGAGGAATGATCCAGGTGGCTATAGAAAAGGCTTAGAAGTTGAAGGTGGCTCTAGAAGAGGATCAAAAATCAAATTCTTCAAAATGTAACCAAATTCATACCAAGTTGAATTACTTTTCATTATGATTCTGATGGAATAGACGACACTCAAATGCGATTTTGTACGACCAACTTATGGCTCTTTAAGGTTTGATAAGACAAAGAAAAAGTGACACCCACAATGTGCCATATGGTATCCTAGTTAGTAGGTGGGACCCACAACGTACATGGAATCCCATCAATCCATTGACATATGGTGACCCATCATTACCATCCTAACCCCGCATAAAAGGAAAAATAAATATATTAAATATATATTCTCAAATTATCATATTAAATATGGTTATAAACCATATAATCCATAAAACGTAAATTAAACAAAAATAAAATTACTTTAAAATATAGAATATGGTTATTTAATAATCATATAACAAATCCAAATACATTAATTTGAATGATTCATTGAAATTTCAGTGAGTGGTTGAACCATATATATATATATGCTCAAATGGCATATGGGATTATATATTAACATCCCAAAACACTGCACATTAAACGACACCGCATGTTAATATGCCAAACCCAACTTTGAAATGTTTGAGCATGCCATTGCAACATTTATCTCTTGTATTTAATATAGCACCAAACGACATGCCTCCAACATGTAATGATTAACATTTAAAATTACACAAAGCCACCAATGCATATTGTTAACTGCCACTCGAAAAACGGTTAAAAAAACCAAACTACCATGTAATTTTTGTAACCGTGAGCCACTTAAAATTATAGGGCCAACTATTATAATGAGGCGGAGGCTCACGGGTTTGACCCTGGGATCTCCATCCCCCAAATTTTCCACTTCACCATTACACCAGGAAGACGCCATTGTACTATGCCCAAGGGTCCAGAAATTAATTGTGTGAGAAAGGGGAGAATTTTATAGCTATTTCACATGATTTCAAGCCACGGGTTGAGTAGTGCAGTCCATTTCAACAACTGAGATTTACATTTTTCAGCCATCCTCAAGAGTGGAGGTATATGATGTAGTTATGTCATGCTTTTATTTTTATTTTAAGAGATGATGTTTTTGTCATTGAGATACTTGATTATCATTATGTTGAGGGATACTTGTATGCCACATCATATGATATTTTATTAGCTTATCATGATGAAGAGATTTCTATTTGAGTGAGAGTTCCTATAGGATGTCTCATGGAGATACATGGCACTCTTGATGAGATAATTTGCCCATATGAGTGAGAGTTCATGAGAATGTCTCGTGGAGATACATGCCACTTTGGTTGAGGGATTCATCCTTGTAATGACAAAGAACATACCATGTACATCATCATCATTTGCAACATTCAATGATGTGGCCTCCCCACTCTTGACACAAGGGCCCAGAAACATAACCCACATTGGGTGAAATATGTTATTAATGTGACTGTGTTCCTTGATTTGATGGTTGTATTTATGTTGCATTTTCTTTATAGTATGCACATGTGCCTTTTCATTATCTTTTGAATGCAATTATGCTAACATCACAAAAAAAAAAAATATCTTGGTTAATTGTGGTAGATAAAGAGATCTGGATTAGTAAAAGATGACTTCCCCAAGCCCTTGTAACTGATCCCTTATTTATGACATATTCATAAGATATAAGACCATATATTTATTCTTTGACATCCTTGTTTTATATAGTTGATTCCTCAAGTATATTTTCTGACCTGAGGTACTAATAGAGTACAATTTCACCAACTTATCATAGATTGATTTAGATTTACATAAATCTACAACAAAGGGAATGAGATGATCCTTTATAGATCCAATAAGAATCCTTTGTTCCCTCACTTCTCCCTTCTTGTATTTTGCTAATTCTTGAGTCTTCTCTTCCTAGTTCAGTAATATTTCCAAGAACATAGTCCATTACTTCATTTTCTATGAGCACCAAATCAATCCTTTTCTTCCATGTTAGGAAGTTTGTTATCCACTGAGCCTATTTCTTTCCTTCCCATATTTTCCAACAAGTCAAAGTCTCCTAAAGTTAATGATGGTCAAAACCTTTCAAAATTGGTCAAACTTCATATTTCAGCTCCTGCAATAGAATTTTGGCATCTTTTAACAAACCTACAATTTCTGGCCCTCCTGCAACTCTGTAATTTCACGTGTGTCGGAATTTTTAGGTAGATTTACTTCTTCTTCGATATTGCTTTATCTCTACTTAACTTTGGCATCTTTCCTTGCCTTTTTTGTTGATTTTCCTCCTCCTTTCACAAGAGATCAAACTTTCTTTATGTATTTTTCAAATGAGGTCAATTTTATCTTATATATACGCATCTTAGGTGGTTGAATTGCCCCAAACAAGGTCGACTTGGTCTTGTAGTAACAAAAATTTCATTTTTGACTCAATTTTTTTTTTTTTTTTTTGCATTTTCCTATCAAAGTCCAAATGGAACTTGAATTCAAGACTTATGGAAAATATTCTTTTGAATTGCAAACCCTAAAAGTGTGACGAACATGCTTGAACTAGAAGAAAAATCAACTTGAGCATGAAACCCATGCTTTAATTAATAATTCTTTTCATTCCTTCTAAAAATAATATACAATTTCATAAGTACAAAGGTAATTATGAAGATTGAATTAAGTTACATTCTCCAATTGAAAGATTGTCTCCTTTAAAGACTCCCATGTTTTGTTTCAATTCATCTCTAACCCTCAATACATGAACACGCCAAGAATAAAAGAAAACAGGTTTAATGGGGGTCCCATCTCATTAGTATGGATGAATGGGAAACTTTTTAAATGTATTTTTACTTCCTCACTCCCTCACATATGCTACTTTCCTCTGCATTGTTCCTGCTCAAGGTTTCTCCCTACTCCTTTGGTCCCTGCGGTGTTGGGACTTCTACCCATGCAATAATCTGTCATCCTCGGTGTACAACCCCCTTGTGGACTCTTTCCATTCTCGTATATTGAGCTGGTCTATAGAAAAAAATTCTAAATATTTATTAAAATTTTCAATGGAAAATTTCCCCTTTCTAGATCAGAATTATAAACTTTGTTTTCCCTCTAAAATAATCTATAAAACAAAGATGGGGCATGCTGATATAATTTCAATGCTTGCAGTTTGCTAGGAAAGCTCTTAAAGGTTCAACTCAACTTAAAGATTATAATATATTAAAAAATTCAACTTCATCCTATGCGTAAGGTTGTGTGGCGGTGCTTATGGTGTCAAGACATCAAATGGAACATCAACCTCTTTTGATGAAGCAATACAAGGGAAGATTCTGGTCCCTACAAATATGAGGCAAAACATTCGAGGCCCCTATATTGTGGACTGAATGGAGCAAGATCCATCCACAGAGGTCAACAACTTATATATATCTTCCTTATTTTCTGCCCTTTAATCTAAAGCCATCACTTGCAGATTTAATGGCTTACGAATACAATCTGAATCATTATTTTAGTGGATGTTCTCCTCTTGGACACCTAATTGTGACATTTTTCTATGCTCTAAATTATTTTTCATAGTTCATTTATGACCTCCCCATTAGCCTCTGCCATCAAAAATTTCTTGAATACATTGTAAACAAATTGGCCAAATTAAAAAAAATAGACCTAGAAATAACAAATAAAGGAATCTTCACTTTTGTTAGGATTTACGTGGAGATAGACCTTAACAAAGGGTTGCTAGATCACAAAATTTTGAAACAAAATAATGTTTATTGGTCCTAAATTTTATATTATGATAACATGGATTTTCAATGTCATAAATATTTTCGAACACATCACCTACATAACACATGTCCATGGGCTAAGAAGATCACAAAAAATAAAAAGAGGCAGTAAAACTAGCCAAAAGGATGACAATTTACCAAGCCTCCCATTTTAGAAGATGAAGAAGATGAAAACAATGAGACTCATAATAGCCATACATAAGAAAAAATGGAGGGGAATGTTGTGGCATAGGTAGGGTCCATATCTCTTCTTAGTAAGGGTCCCAAAGCATAAATTCACCAGTCTTTGGATGGGAATGGAGGCACAAAATGAGCTCATGTTTCTAAGAGCTCAAATTTAGACAGAGAAAATCCTCATTTGGAAAGTGGTCAAGAATGGGAGGTAGTTTTGGTTGAACCAAATCCTAATGGTTGGAAAAATGTGCAAAAGAGGAAGGGAAAAAAGAAAAAATCAACACTAGTTGGCATCCTTGATTTTGTTTTCTCTTTTGTAGTTTATTTATATGAGTATACTTTGTTGTTATATTCCATTTTAAGAACCATTTTTCTCTTTTATATTCTATTTTGATCAGACATGTATTTCTTTGTTTCTTTATGCATGCACACTATGTGTGTTTACAAAATGTAATTTTTATTCCTCTAAATAAAAATTACAATTTTTTTCTAAGGAAAAAAAACACTACTGTAATAGGGAAATGTGGGGATCTCAAACAACTTTTATTGTAATTGTGGACAAAAAATGTATGGAGCTACCAAATCACTTTTATTTGGAAGCATCCAGAGCTTCATATGTATCAACCATTTGTAATTTTCAATCTTCTACAATTAGAATTATACCCACAACATCCACGAGTCATTAGTAGATAATGAAAATATTTATGATCTTGTCTTTGCTCATTTTACCTAAACATTGTATTGAGAATCACAAAAATTATGACTAGATTCCATATCTCTCTCACATGAGTTTAGCATGCATATACATGTTTATCCATAACTGAAGGTAGTTTTCATAAATCATTGGCCAAATATTTGACCATGCTCCAAAAGAAACAAGGCAATTTTTCAAGAAAAGATCCAATCAAATTAAAGTAGTATTCTTAGTGTCTTGACTACATCATCTTTCTATTAGGCTCATCCAGATATGTATAGAGTAACCATATAAGGTATAATTTTTGGGTGTTTGATTCCACTCAATGTTCTACCAGCACATCTATTCAACCAATCTGTTAGATCTCCCTCCCACTATTATTGTCCTCCACTTAAACCGAAAAAAGTCAAACATCAATTTGTGTTAGCTAGTGTTTTTCCTATAAAACTCATATCTTTAATAAGAATATATTTCAAATATGCCATCTCCTCTTGTAATTTAATCAAACACAACCATTGTAAATTGGTCACATGCTTGACTAGTGTATGAAGTGCAAAGTGCAAGGTGGATCCTATTCAATTTCATAAGAAAATTTGTAGTAACGTTTTCTCGAGGAATATGTGTAGTACATATTAATTTAGTAGAGGCATATTCCCTATTGAAAGGCCTTCAAATAACGAGGGAAGTGAAGGTCATATCTCTAATTGTTCTAGGAAATTGAACTTTTTTATTTTTAGTTTTATTGTTATTATCTTTTTTGTGTAAATTTTACATTTGTGAGGCTACATCATGGCCATGTCCAAGAATAACACCTGAATAGGGTGGGGAATTCAACTAATGACTTAACATCTAGGAATTACTTAACAAAGCACCTGATCACCATCTATCCAAGAGGATGCGATTCCACATTTGTAATTAAGGTTGTGGTTTGGAATGATAGTCCTAATGAATAAAAAATTAGTTGTGGTGCTTCATTAATTAAGGGAGGAGGCCAACTATTTTGAATTAGTCTCCTTTGACAATGTAAATGAGAGCACAACTCTAAAGAAAACTCATGGTCCAAAATGGCCACCATCCTAAACTTATCAGAAAGTATAAAAATGGGGAGTGTTCTATATGTTTCACCCCTAAATGGTGGATGATATGAATAATTTGACTTTTTCATAATCACATGGATCTCCAACTTAGAAATCAACTATAAGGATTTGGGAGGAGTGAAATGAGGATGGTTCTTGGCCTTTCTCACATGACAAACCTTCCCTCATCTTTGGTTAATGAATGTAAGAGAAAATGAGTGTGTCAACACTCAAGGACTAAGAATTACAGGATGATGAGAATGGGGAATAATTGCAATGGAAAATTGATTATATAAGGCTCCACATACATGTAATTATGACCCCTATCTAGGATGCTAGAAATTTCTTATTTGAGGTGAAATTTTGCTATGAATCTATAAGGATTTCCATGGTTTTGGTATCTTTGATCTGGGTCCAATATCTTGAACTTTTAGCCCTCTAGTTTTCCTTTTAAAATATTGGAAATTAGCTTAAGAATTCTTCTAAAGTGAGAAGCTTGTGTACCTCTTTAGTGTTGATGCTCTCGAGTTTGTGTTCTGTGGTTTTCTCCCATGAATAATTTTTGTTGAGAAATGTTAAGACAAATGGACTGATAATGTTGGTATTGTATTGGACAATATTAATATTGTGGTATTTTTTTGATATATAGTGATCAAAAGGGTATCATCCCCTCCATGTCAACCTAACTATATTGTCTTTAGTTCTCTTTGTTCCCTTAATTCTATTCTTTGTTGGATTAATTCTTGTATTGATTTTTGTATGGTTATTCTAGTTCAAAGACTTACCTTTAAAAATATCGGTTTCCACTATTACACTAGGTACATCTATTTCATAAATTCCATAAATGAGTGAGTTACAACATGTCTCTAAATACTTACAACCCACTTAATTGGTGAAATAAATCATTCACCAAACCACTCGAGCTAAGATCCTTTGATGTATTTGTTTCTTTGATGATGGTGGTTTTAGAAGCCATTTTATTTGTATCTAGTAGGCATTTTTTTGCATAGGTATAGGTTTTTGTCTAGCTTTTTTAATAGGTAATTGCAGTGTAGATATGGAGCATATAAAAATGTTGGAGTTAAAACAAATCCTAAGGAGTACATCAAATCCAACATGATATATTCAATTTCAATTGCTTCTAAGATGCATGAAAATTTGATCATCACTATGTGTCACAATATACCACTAATATGAGCCTATTAATACATTAGTGGTAGAGAGAGATGTCATATAACCTGAGTGTAGCATGATCTGAAATATAGCTCTAAAAATTCACAAAGATGCTTTCTCATTTGCATTTAAAAATGACACTACACACTATGTTCAAGTGGAATTGAAGGATGAAGAGATAATTCACTGACTATAGGAGCCAATGGACATTGAGTAACAACGTTCACCTCCTTCAAATGCTAGTCATGATGAAACCAACAATTTACACTTCTTTTTCTAATAGTTATGTTTTTTACAATCATAATTTTATCAGCCAATTTTGTAAATATGGCTATATGTCTGTAGTGTCCCACCTTGGCAAGGTTAGTTTTGTGACACTTAGAGAGGGTTATTTTGATGTAATGATATAAGGTTATGCATGAAATGGACTTATGTACATGATTTTATGCTATAGACCTAGTTTGGGTCACCTCGTTGCTATGTTCTTATGATAATATCTATGGTTGTGTGTATAAGAATAGATGTTGGTTAAGATCATATTATCGATGTTTTATCTTTTGGTATCCTTGTTTGGACATAGGTGTATGACATGGATGGTGATTCATGATTGAGACACATAGATCCATTGATGATCATGGTTATGTGGAACATATGGTTAATTATGATTGATGGATGATATATGATTTGTATGATTATATATGCATAATCTTGTACTAAGAAGGATGTGGGAGGGGGCCTGGTTATTTGAAAACAAGGATGCTCAAATTATAAATGAATGTGGGATTCATGATACATGATCTGTATGATTATATATGGTTAATATTGTATTGAGAAATATGTGGTAGGGTACATGATTATTTGCAAACAAGGATGCTCAAATTATAAATGACCGTGGAAGTCATGATACATGATTTTTTATGATTATATATGCTTAATATTGTATTGAGCAGGATGTGACAGGGGATGTGGTTATTTGCAAACACGGATGTTAAAAATATAAATGGATGCAAAATACATTTCTCCATAACCAAAATGATTGTGGAAGTCATGCATAATCTTTGGTAAAATGTGAATAAGTTATTTATGAAATTCATTGATTCCTTTGATCTATGAGATTGTGATGTGTGTAGGTCTTGAAACAAGGCCTTACCAATGAACCATCAGATGGGTATGAGCTCACAATCATTACCTTAAGGTGAACCGTGGAGTTTCAAAGTAGAGTAGATGATAAGCCATGGAAATTAGGGTGCAAAATCCTAAATCCATGATAGATAAAGACATGGAGTCTTGGATATATAATAAAAGAATTCGGGCGTAGAGTCTTATATCCATGAAAGATAAATACATGGAGTCTTGTATCTATAATAAAAGTATTGGGATGTGGAGTCCTAAATATTTAAAGGATCAAGGTGTCGAATCTTTCATCCTTGGAGTAGATAAGGGTGAAAAGTCCTCAATCTACTAAGGAATGGAGATGTATCTAATAGGGATATGGAATCCCTATTCTCTAGAAGAAAAATACCATTCATGGGTAGCACAGGGATGAATTTCCTTAAAACAAAATCTCATTTTTGACAATTCTGGAGTGACTTTCTAAAAATAGAAAGTCATGTCTAGCATCTCAAGTATGACTTTCCAAAAATAGTAAATCACCTTCAATCAATGGGTAATCAAGTATAGTTGAAGGAAAATCACTTAGCTTATCATTAATCAATTCCTAATATTTCAATCTCGACTAATTCCTCAAATATTTTATTATTATTATATTATTATTATGAGACTATGGTATTATTATTAAAACGGAATTACAAGTCACCTTCATATCCTCAATCACTTCACACCTCTCTCCTTGATCACTCTCATGGATCTATGTAAATCTCTCTCATCTAATAATACAATACACTCTATTTTATGCACTCATCAAAGAACATCATATTCCTCTTGCACTCATTAAAGACATGTCATAAAATATTCCTCTTACACTCTCTTTAATGCATAAGTAACACTCTCCTTAACTAAGCCATGCATACCTCTCCTTAATGTCATGAGTTACACTCCTCTAAATGGAATACAAGGAATGCATATTACTCCTCCTTTATGACAATAATTTGTTGGTCCTTGTATATATGTGTCTCATGTATTCTCGCTTAAGGGGGGAGAGGTGCATGGTGAAACCAAGAATTTGAGAGATTTGAAGAAGATTGTGAGAGGGAGAGATTTGGAGAGTAGTCAATGCTAATCTAAATTACTAAGTAGATCTATCCAATGGAGTTGAACATGAGTGGTATTGGGAGGAAGTAAAATTTATCTTCCTCAAATTTCCCTGTATATCTCTCTATTACTATATTTTGGTACTACTTGTGAGCTCTTACAACTTAGGGGTTCTATGGCGAGAAGTTCTCCTTGGATATGGTTGGGTGGAAAACAGGATGGTTAAATTAAGTTGGTTAAGGAATCAGGGATGGAGTATGATTTCATTTGTTGGAATTGAATATGACATCAGGTATATATTTAATTTCCTTGAAATATTAGCATAAGGAATTGTAGAAATTTTAATTTTTGTGAGCATGTAATTTTGGTTTCAGCTTATGTTATCTAGAAGCTTATTTTCTAATTTGAAAATGAATACTATGAGTAGTTTATATGTATGGATTCTTATACTTCAAATTGTAAATATTATTGGTATAGTTTATTGTTGTAACCCTGGTATTGTAGCAAGCTAAGGAAGAAAATACAAGTATTACCAATTGTAATTATAATGAATAATTGCAAAAGAGGTTGGGTAAGAGTTCCATGACTTATGGCTTTGTGTTTTTTTAATTGAAATAGGTAATTAGATGCATTTTGAAAGGATTGCAAGGTATATTTGCATGTTGTTTGACAGAATTCATGAATGGGAAATGCTATCAATTTATTTATGCATGAATAATTGCTAACTTACAACTTATAAGAGAAGTAATAAAATGGAAATGTACTGAAAATATACTTGGAAGAATTACATAATCATCCCTTAAAAGAACATGCAAAAATAACAACAGCTAAAATATAGTTTGGAAGATCAAAGGCTTGAGGTAAGTTAGAGGTAAATTTCAGTAATGGTTTATTTTTCATATTCTTATCAATAATTCGATGTTTTGTGATTCAATTTTTTGTTATAATACTTTTAGATTTTTTACAGAAAACCTTAATGGCTGTAGCATTTAGGGCTACCATGTGTTTGTCAAATTGTAGCAATGGTTTCAATAAGCTTCTCAAATTCTGTTAAAGGAATTATCTTGTGTGTTGTAAAATGTTCAAGGACTCATATAGTCTATTTAGAAATGTGTGAATTCAATGAACATATCTTAGTAGCATAAATTCTGGTTGTCTTTCCTCATGTACAACTATCAATGAAAGTTTGAATTCCATGTGGTTGGCAAAAGTCGTAAATCAGACATTAAAGATATAAATTTTCGTTGTTTTAAATAATCGCATCCTTGGGAATTTTGGATGTGATTCAGACCAACACTAGGGGGTATCTTTTTGTAAGGTCCCTATAACTCCCCATTTGATTCCAACAAAACACTTATTAAAACTTAGATCGTAAATCTAGGGAATTTTGCAGATTACTACTGCCAACTGTGTGTGTTTGTTGTCAAGTTTTTGGTGAAGGATTAAGATGATTTAGTTTTTTTTTATAATATTCCAATATTTCAAGTTTTAATTTATGAATTTTATGATTTAAATAGGTTGAGTAAGAATCTTATATTCATGTTGCTAATGGTTGTCAAAATTGTCTTAAGAGATTATGGGTGTTAAGTGTTTGACAAAATGCCTCAATGACTATATAATGTATGATTGCAAATTGTTTGTTATATTTATTCAATGGCTATAACTATTTATGTTTATGAATTTTATTTAAAAGAAAATTCTTAAGTCAAATGAGGATATGTAACAAAGATGTTATGGAATGTCTCAATGAATATGTGTGATAAGCCCACTGAGTTAAAATTTATGCTGATAAAGTCAAATTTGGGTAAATGATTTGTTGTAATTTTATATTACATATGAATTCATAATTATTGGATACCACTCCTATATAAGCTGAATTATCCTTTTAATTAAAGAATCCATAAGCATGTTATTTAAAATAAAATCAAATTAGTCACTCTTGAACACATTTAATTGCAATAGATGTAAATGATTCACTTGTTGGAAATTGTGGATCGTAAAGTTTGATATTTATTCATCCCACTAAAGAATCTATCTTTGAAATATGATTTTTGAGCTTGAGGATCAAGTGATGGTTGTTTTTTGGTAGCTTGGCTTTGTGGTTTGAGTGAGACATTGGCTTTGGGCTTGTCTTGGGATTTGGAAACAAAAAAAAAAAACAAAAAAAAATGTGTTTTGAGTCTAAGTGTTCAATATTTCTCTATTATATTGATGGTTTGTAAGGTGGGGTCTTACAATGTCGAGTAATATGGAATGCCAACATTATAAAATGTAATAAGTTGTGTTTTGTAGAATTAAGAAGCAACATGGCTCTAGGCCTTAGAACTATGAAATAATAACTACTTATATCCTTTTTCGCATTTAACTACAATCTTTAAATAAGATAATAATTTTTCATTCTTGTTAAAATAAATGTAAAGTGCAAAGTACATTGTTGACGTTGATTGCATACTATTGGGCCTTCACTTTAAAGCTCTTTTCATTGTTAGAAGCTCCAATTTCGACCCTTTTCACTCCCTCTTTCCACCTCATTACTATCCATTTTATCATATTCATGCATGCTTTCAAGGTATATGATCAGAGAAAGCTCATAAGGTATACAATTGTCAGATTATACTAATTTCCCTTGTTTTTTATGAATTCGTAGAGTTCTAACCTATTTTTGCTAATATTGGTTCCATATCTTGTATCCCTGTAATAGATCTACTAACCTGAGTCATTAGTTGGCATACTTGTGCACACCCAAAGGAAAATATGTCACATGGGTTTTTCTTCCTAGTGCTAGTTGATTTCTTTCTGTATCAAAGACAAGAGTCAACCTCCTAGGGAGTTATCAAAATTCTCTCTTAATTTTTTATGGAGGTGGTACTCCTCTTTCTATATGTGGAATATTCTTATTATGGTCTTGGATGAAAGTAATGGGTGAGTGCGAAAAAGGAAACATGAAAAAATATTCCACAAAGATCTCATACAAAAAATTTAGTCATCAACCATGCAAGAAATGAATATGAAAATAAATAATTTCTATTTACTAGGGCCACCCTCAACAAGTCTTGCCTTCCTCTTTAAAATGGTGTGAATTCCAAATCAAGCATGTCTTTGCAAGATGAAAACAATAAAATAAAACAAAATGGATGGGTCTTCAAAGAAATTTAAATGAATACATATGCTAGAATAAAATGAGTTTCTAAAGCTTTAGTTGCACAAGAATCCAATGATACATCACCATACAGACTCATGCTTGCAACACAAAAATTGAATAGATATTTGCGGGAGAAATTAACAATAATATCCCAGTATGACAAGTTTAACATTGTCTAAAAATTGAAACAACCTTAGAAATGAAAAACAGATAAACTATAATTAAACTTCATTTACTTTATTACAAGTAGGGATCTTTCTCAGCCCCTAGGGTTAGCTCAATTGGTCGAGGTCTCGTTTTTAAAATAACCTTGCCATTGGGAGGTCACAGGTTCAATTCTCCTCGATGCCCTTGAGGTTAGGCCATGATTAGTTTGGATAGGGGTGTGATCCCTTCATGTGGATCTACATTGGTTTTCTGTGAAAAAAGAAGAAGAAGGGAACTTACTCCATTGGACCTAAAATACAATATGAAATGCTTGGAAGAGACGAGAATACATAATCAAACTTAGATATTCTTGTAGTTGAGAACACAGAAAAATATAATGGAAAGACATAGGTAGAAGACTATATGAGAGGAAAATTTGAGTAATCTGAATCATAAATATTTTAGAAAGGAAAACTCGTGTTCAAAAAAAAACCCCAGAAAGCAACACCCTTTTATGAGTATGAATTTCTCCCTTTATAGTGTTCTCTTTGTCTTTGGAACTACTTGAAAGATATTTTTTTCCCTCTTAATCGTAATTAAATGAAGGTAAATTTTGAAAACATGGAGTTAGGAATTCATCCTCAACCTGGGTCCCACTTTAGATAATCTAGACGTCCCCTGTTATAAGTCATTTAAAAAGAAATGGTGATAGGCTTAAAATTGACCACAAATTTTCTTTCGATTATCTAATATGAGATCTATACATTTATCCCTAGATATTATTTCTAACATGTTTGCCATGCTTCTAGCTTCCGAGAGAGCTTTCATTTTCCCAAATTAGACATTGATAACTCAAGTTATTATCTTCGAAGGTTCGTGCCTCAGCCACCATTGATCTACACGAGGTGACTCAACAACCATTCATCTACACCACATGAATTTTGGCCTTTTGATTTATAAATCAGCCCTACTCATGCAACATGCATTATGGGAGGCAATTTATAATGATTTTTAAAGAAATTGACTCCTTATATTATTTGTATATGAAGTAGAAAGAGACATGGAACCTTGCATAACTTAGATAATGTAGTTTTTGGTTACCACCTCATTGTCGAGTCATATGTGTACAATTAATAACTTCTAAGTGTCACCCCCAATATCTCTTGCTAGTTGCGATGTGTTGTAAGGAGAGATGCCAAAATAACTTAGGATAAAAATGATATGAGAAATATTAATAATGCGAAGGTGAAGTGAAGAAGTAAAAGTAAATAAGGGTAAAATTGATTAAGTATTAAAGCATGGAGAGTGAAGTGTTATTTGAGGGAAGGGTTGTGTGGAGGATTTTGAAAATGACTAAATAAAAAGGGAAGAGGAGGTAATATAATTCCAAAGGGTTGTATGTGCGGAAGAAGGTGGAGTTGGGTAATGTTCCACACACTTGGAAGATGAACAAGTAAAAATAGAAGAGGGGGTAAGGTATAATTATGAAGGATTATGGAGGTTAGGATATTTGTCAAGTAAAGTATGTGTGGAGAATATGAAGTGGGAAGTAATGTTTCAAATATTTGGAAAATGAGAAAATGACTAAGTAAAAACAAAAGGAGAGGTAAGGTAATTCCACACAAAATTAGGAAAATGGGAAATGGATATACACCATGAATAATGGAAAGAATCATAAAGAGAAAGTAATGAAGATATGCAGGGCAAATAATAATATCTTTGGCATAAGACCTTTTTTCTTGATTTCGTAAAATATTAGAAAAACTCGAGACACATGGATATCCAATGAGAAGATGAAAATAATCAATTTATTTCTTTCTAATATCACTTTTTTCCTCTTTGTGATGTTAAACTAGCTAAATATTGTTGTTTTAGAATTCGTCTATTTGAAGTATGACATGAAAACACATCAATAGTGCTCTGAGATGGTTTAGTGTTAATCAAATTGACTCAAGGTTGGATGAGGAATGCACTAATTTGTACCCAAAGTTTTGGCCAACTTCAAGCCAAAATAGGGTACCCAAAGAATTGTAGAGCTGTTTCCAAATGGAAGGGGTATTTTCATGCATCATCTATCATGAAAATATCCCACAATAAATGTTTATATGTTATCCTTGTCAGTAAGTGCTCATAATTTTAGAATGGTGTCATGTCATGCATTTTTTATAGTTTAATGGTTAAAATGAAATTAATCTATATACTTGTGAAAATAGGGGAGTCAATTGATTTCTTACCATGCCCTATCTCACTTTAAATATGCTATGTAATGTAAAGGTAAGGGGGAGTATAGGGAATACAGTCTATTGAAGAGGGTCAAGAGTGAATGTTTTATCCAAAGTTTATTAAAATTGTGAATTCCATTGTAAACCTATGAATTAATTTATTTTATATAAAGGAAATGTTGTTCTTAGGATTTTTTCATAATCTAGTCATAACGTTGTAGTTTCTCTTGCAACACAAGTCAGTGAGGAAGGCCCCCTAATCTATTTTGTGTTGTGAAATATTTCTCTTAGTTAGATTAGTTAGTTAAATATATTTAAATTCATGTCTTGGCATTTTAGATTAGAATTTTGATTTTTGTTATTTAATTTCTTGAATATTGTTTACAGTCATCCTTTATATCCTTTCATTCACAAGTGTTGGTTCCCTACAAAAAAATGAACACTAAAGATTGAAGAATGAATTTGCTTATATTCCGTTATAGAACTACTTGTTGATTTCAAACAAAGGAATATGATCTCTATCAGAAAGAAATATCATAAACATAAACCAAGTGATCAAATATACCTTTTTAGTATTTATTTTGTTTATGCTCTTACTAGATTTTAATGCAAATGTGTCTTCTAAATAATTAAATCATAGAGTTCTTTTCGTAGGATAAGAATAATTAATGATATGATCTTTGCAGATATAGTCTCTACATATCACAAGCGTACATAACATGGAATGATGATAAAATTTAATAGGAATTATAGATTTCAATTGAATGACATTTTTGGTACCTTTCCAAATAGAAGCTAAAGGGATTAAAATATTTGTGGTTTGATCCTTTTACTTTTATCTTTTTGTTTATGCATATAATTAATGGAAATGGGAACACAATTTATGTCAAAGGATAATTTGGTGATGATGGGCTCTTAGTAGCATGAGTTGTTTAAGTGCAAGGCCATCTTCGAGGTTGACTGAGTTTACTTTGAGTGTGGTGAGGTTTATTTATGAAAATAATTTCATTCATATTTTTACTATTAAGGATAGAATTATTAAAGGATAGCTAAAGAAGTCTAAAATATTTCAGGTGTTGTAAGAGCCTTTATGAGATAATCCATTTCTAAGCATGAACTATAGACCAACAAGATAATTTAAAGATGCTCAAGAATTCATTGAGTAAAGAAGGGTATGCTACCACAAGGATCTTTTCAGATCCCCAACCAAAGTTTTAAATTTTAACTAGGGATGAGTCTCCATCTGAATAAGTAATGCAAGAGCAAAAGATCCATGAGCATCTTCCATAAAAGGAGGATCTACAAGTTTTTTCTAATTGTCCCTGTCAGGACCCTAAGGAGGACAAATAATCATGCAAAATATTTGATGAAGAGAAAACATTAGAGCCACAGATTAAAAAAAAATTCGCATGCTTGTCACTAGATTCCATTGCATTCTTGAATACCAGATTCATTGAAGTCTCAAAATAATTTTGTTACATAATAAAGGAAGGCATGAAAGTTAATGCCAATGAGGAAAAGTTTCAAGGAGACAATGGTTACATTAAATCTTGGTTTCATGCAACTACCAACCAAAAGCACCACTAGGATTTATTGGTACCATTCCAACTAGAACAATTGGTTTCTCATATCATGGAATCCATTGAGGCACATTTTTCAAATTTGGATATGAATACACTTGAGAAAAGTGATTTTGTTTTCTAAGTACGATAAGGTATATAAATAAATAAATATTTCAAGTTGTGAAAATTGGACAGAGGCACAAGTAGAGATGATTTTTTCTTGAAAACCATGTATTTGGCTAGCAAAATTCACAACAAAGTTATACACAATGATGTTGGTTCAATATTTTGTTCATGGTTCTTCAAATTATTTTGTTTGATTCTCAAGCTAGATGATGTGGGATTCCGTAAGGCCTTCCTTCCATTAGATCTTCTCCCATCAACTTTAGAACTTTATAAAAGATCAATATTAAAGATATTTAATGGTACCTTTTGACTTGCATACATTAATGTTAGGCCTCCATGCTAGCAAGAGGGGGAAATCGTCAATGTATACTAGTTGATAAATTCTACAAGTGATTCAACTACAACACACTTATTCATACCTATAAAAAACTAGTATGGTACTTTGACACTCATTTTCATTAATAGTGAGTTGTCTCATGTTGGTTAACAATATTCATTAATTATCGATAATCCAATGAATTATTTCCATGTTCTACTTTGAAACCTTTATTTACATGGATATAATCATACAAAAGTTTAGATATGGATGAAGACTATATGGTTTCATGACACTAATGATAGCTTGTAGTTTCTCTATATTTTTGAAACAAAAATACAATGTTAATCATTAAGTTAAATAAGGTTGCTTGTTCCAAAAAGAGGGAGCTCTCTGTTCCTATAGCATAATTTTCTATTTTGGTAGAACCTTTCATTTTATTTAATTAAATTTATCATTATAGAGCATGAATCAACCATACTTGTTTTTATTTGCCATTACAATTAATCTTTCACGAAATTGGTTACTACATGTTATATAATGATGTCAGGTTACTAACATCCTTTCAAAGATCCCATGCCGACCTATGAGTTATGTCCCATATATAAATCACAAGCCTTTGCATTAGTGGATTTTTAACAAAAACCTGACCAATCACCAAACAAAGGAATAACATAGAACCTGCCAACGAGCGCCAGTCCCACTTTGGACGCCAAAGACCAGATGTCAAAAGAAATCAAACTCCCGATCATAATTCATCGGGTCCACGCTTTCCATAAATATTATCGGATTAGTTCTCCATCGTTGATCTTACCTTTCAATCCGACGATTGTTGGTTCATCCAATCAACAAACCTAATCGGCGGTCCTCCACCATTTGATCAAAGCACACATGATGCAACTGTCAGCAGTGATATCAAATGGGGATCTTGTGCGACATTTAACCACCGTTACAGAGTCGATAAGGAATATACATCCTTGATGCGTGAATGTTCAGGTCCAATTTTGAAATTAAAGTTCGAAAACTTTATGACCAGATATCCATTGGATATAAGAGGCCATCAAATCTATGGCATGCGGGACTTCAACTAGGACATATATTAAAAGCGGGCTTAACTCCTGCAATTGACTGTGACCTAAGATTTGAATATGAGATCTATCGCAAGGAGTGAGTGCGGGGATTTAGCCACAATCAAGAAATTCGTACTCTCCTACCCCCGCAGTTGCTGATCACCATCGAATCTGCTAGCCAATGGATGATCCTGACATATTTTGGGGTTTCTTCACAAATTTAATAGGTTCCACCAAGACTTAGGTCTTCCTCCAAGTTAGTTGGTCTCTAAACTATATACTCCAGTTTCCTAAAAATAACCATGCCCTTAACTGTTCACTATAATTACAGAGGATTCAACCTATGAGCTATGAAACCAATCACATAACAAAAGATCATGAAAAACAAGATTTGTACACAAACTCCTTTTGTTCATAACAATATTTACATAATGTACAAAACATCTCATGCTCTAATCTATTCTCTCTTCAACTTAGCTCTCGCTATACTATCTAACCTCTGTGTAACACACTTTGCCTACTCTTACACACCCAATACTAAATTACACAAAGAAATACACAATCCACATTGCATTCATATTGATAAATATTTACAGAAGGAATAGTCATACTCGATTGTTTTAGTTCCACCCTCTCTCATCCATCCTATCTTTCCATTTGAATCTAACCGCTCACTCATTCCAAAATAATTTATAAAAAATGTGGATTCATGAACCCATTTAGTTCAGATCCAGAAATCTCTCATTCTTCCCTAAAGAATCTCTTCACTCCACTCTTTTCTCAAACAAATGCTAATTTAAGCTTTCAATCCGATAATATTTGGGTACCGCTGTTGATCTTACCTTTCAATCCAACGGTTGTTGGTTCATCCAATCAATAAAACTAATCAATGATCCTCCACTGTTTGGTCAAAGCACACTTGATCCAACAGTTAGTAGCGATATCGAACGGGGATCTTGTGTGAATTTTACCTACCCTTATAGAGCTGAAAAGGAATATAAATCCTCTATGTATAAATGTTCGGGTCCGATTTTGAAATTAAAGTTCGATCACTTTATGACCCAATATTCATTGGATATAAGAGGGCATCAAATCTATAGCTTGCGGTACTTCAACTAGCACACAAATTAAAAATGGGTTAACTCCCGTAATCGACTGTGACCAAAGAATTGAATATGAGATCGACGGCTAGGAGTGAGTGCGGGACTTCAGCCACGATCAATAAATCTACACTCTCCTACACTCGCAGTTGCTGATCACCGTTGGATCTGCCAGCCAACAGATGGTCCTGACTTATTTTTGGGTTTCTTCATGAATTTAATAGGTTCCACCAAGACTTATCACTTCCGCCAAGTTAGTCGGTCTCTAAACTATATACTCCAATTTCTTAAAACATAACCAGTCTCTTAATCATTCACTGTAACTATAGAGGATTCAACCTAGGAGCTATGAAGCCAATCACATAACAAAATATCACGCAAAACAAGCTTTGTACACAAACTCCTTTTGTTCATAACAATATTTACATAATGTATACAACATCTCATGCTCTGATCTATTCTCTCTTCTACTTAGTTCTTGCTACACTATATAACCTCTATGTAACACACTCTTCCTACTCTAATACACTCAATACTTAATTACAAAAAGAAATACATAATCCACACTGCATTCATATTGATAAATATTTGCAGAAGGAATAGTCGCACTCGACTATTTCAGTTCTGCCCTTGCTCATCCATCCTATCTTTCCTTTTGAATCTAACCCCTCACTCATTCCAAAAGATTACAATTTATACAAAATGTGGATTCATGAACCCATTTAGTTCAGATATAGAGGTCTCTCATTCTTCCCTAAAGAATATCTTCACTCCACTCTTTCTCAAACAAATGCTAATTTAAGATTTCACATCCCTCATATCCAATTCAAACTAGATAATCTAATTGTTTGGCCTGATCTCCACAGAGGGAGGATCAATTAGCTACTTATACCCTTTTCTGCTCAGATTTTGACAACAAATAAAACACTCTTATACATTTAAATTAATAAAATTAATTAATCTCTTGTATTCCAAACCTTTGTTAGCCACAACATGTGATCATACCATCACATTCCTGACTAGGTCTAAATGCTCCTACATCATATAACATGCCTTTTGAGGTCTATCTCACAGCCTGAGTTTGTTTTGATGGTAACTAGCTTGCAATTCAAAGGTTAGAGGTGCCTAGGAAACTCATGGCTGCTTACATAAACCATCTAAGCAATCTTCTTCAAAAAAGAAAATTATTTGTTTCAAATTTGACATCAATAATCAACATCAACTTTGATCTTTCTAATAGCAGGATACAAAATTCCTTTGGTATAATGAAGAGGTTCTTAGGTTCTATTCCTCCCTTAATTATTCAAATTCTAGCATAAATGGCTATAGAACTTCCAACTTGAGTTCTTATTCATGTAGAAAAAGGTAGTGACAAGTTTAAAACTCTATATTTGATTGAAAATATAGGAAAATTATGAACAATTACTATGGAATTTTGTATATATTCTTATATGATCATTAAGTTATCCTTGCCACATGCTTTTAACTTTATTACACACACACACACACACACTTAGTACCTTATCCCTCATACCAATGTCATGCCCTTCCTCTCCACCTTTCGACATCATGCACTCATAACCCTCAATTATCTACCACCTTTATATACTATAATTATCATAATAGTTATATTGATCCCTCATCATAATATTATTACCATAAAATTCATGATTCTCATACTTATTAGCCTTTTTGGCCCAAGCTTCCTTCACTGTGATTATCTCCACCTCACTTAAAATCACACACAAGGTTCAAAACATGTGAGTATGACTAGAACATAGTTCAACTCCAAAACAACCCTCACCTATCTACACATCTATCTCACAAATAGTACTCAAATGAGAAATGAAATTCTCTGACATGACTCCCACTCTCAGAATTGGCACCATGGGTAAATAAGGTGTGGTAAGCAAAGAACCCATAGGAATGGAGGAATTGAGGGGTATCTAGAGTTCAATGAATATAGATTTTTTTTTTTAGGAAGTTGAGGGGTTTCCCTTCTTTTAGAAACTCCAAGCGTGCAATGATCATGTAACCTAAATGTTTGTAGAGGGTTTTAATGGTAGAGTCACCATATTTGGTGATCCAATATTCATAGTTTTTGAGTAATGAGTGGATTGATCCATTAGATTGCCAAAACCATGTGAGTGATGGTTTAAGAATAAGAAAATTGAGAAGGGAGCATGAGTTCAGTTTCTATGTGCAACTTAGTAGAGTCCAAATTAGGCTAAAGGAGTGTCATGAGCATGGATCAAGGGGGAGTGGAGAAACATATTTTTCATGCTACAAAAATATATTACTTGTGAGAGAAATTATGGAGTCATATTTTTGTATTACTTTCTTCTACTATTACATTTTGAAGTAGATGACAATTCGAATTTCCTTTTTTATCCATGGAAGATTCTATGTAATATGTCTATACACATCCAATTAAATCTTACAAATATAGGTTGTATCCTATACCACCACAGGTTGGTAAAAATTTTAATTATGGAAGAGTTGAAGAATAAGAATAATACATGGAATGATTTCTTAAATAGTAATAGGTTCAATGGAGTGGTTGTTGATGAGGAGAATCAAGGAGAAGATGTTTTTATCATTGAAAATAATAGGGATCAAAATGAAGATCCAAATTTCATTATTCATGAAGAAAACACTAAAATAAAACTTATAAGGAAAGGAAGGAGGCTGAGAACCCAACCTATGCAGACCACTATCAATAATTGGTTTATTAGGATTATGAATAAATAGAAATCCTAAGATAGAGCACCAAAACTTCTTTTCCAACCACCCAATATAGTTTCAAATATGTGACTAAAAACAAAGATGTGGACATAGGGCACATACATAACAAGAAAGAGAATTCTTTACCCATTTTAAAAGCAAGATCGAAAAAGTAATGGACTAAGGTATTTGAGCTCAAATATCCTATGTACACTAAGCTATACTCTATTGAGCTAAGTGGAGATCTCAAATATGAATTAGAATTTCTAGAGCCCATGAAAGAGGTCGTATCCTCTTTCCTCAAGGATACCTCTGTTCTTTCAAAATTGAGAAATAGGAATAAGAAGATAATAAGGTTAAAATAGGAAATGTAAGAATTGAATCTCTTGGACTGTTATATCAAAAGTGAAAATGAAACTACGAAAAGAAAGGGCACCTAGCTACTAGAGGAAAATGAGCAATTGGCATATGAAACAAGAGGTGATTCACATGAGCAAGAAACT
>APFE030857359.1:0-15062 GCA_000404065.3 Pinus taeda
ATCTACATTATTTTTGCCTTTGGTATGAGTGAGTTGCAGAGATCTTTGAATCTGCTGTTTGTAGATCTCATTTTTGGCTAATTCTGCCAGAGGTATTGTTATTTTGAGTTTCCCAATTTCAGTTTCCAAATCAAAGGGTTTTTCTATTTGTGCTTTAGTGGTATTGGTAAGCCTACTTTCTTTCTCTGCCGAGGTTTGTTCCTGATGTTTAGGTCTGTTCTTGTTAATCACCTCTTGAGGCTCTTTGCTTGATTTGGGCTGCTCAGCTGATGGGGTAGGTGAATTCAGCAACTGTTCAGTGATATCTTCAACAGTCACCTCATTTGAGGGAGAATCCGTTGTGCTCTTTGGTTCCAGAACTATGGCACTCTTGGGCTATAATTTATCTTTTGTTTTCTCCGGTTGTGTTATATTTACAGTCCTACTTCTCAATTTGTATTGTCTGTGAACCTCATAGACAGCAGTGTCATAGCCTTGTTTGAAGTCAAATGATTCCCCTGAGCTAGTCTGAAACTGTTGGCCATCTTCCTGCTCCACCTGATCTTCTTGACTTAAGAAGACTTGGTGCTTGTTGTCAAGACCCATTAGGTGGATGTGAGTGTCTTCTGCTTGTTCTTCAGATGTGAATGCCTCAGCATAATTTTCTTGAAATGGTGGTCTTATTTCAGGGTCAATGTTGGCTTTGCTACCTCCAGGGTTTTGGTTCCTCCTAAAGTTTGGATTCCTATTAGGGTTGTTTGATGGTGCTTCCCATGAGGATTTTCTTTCCACAGATTCTACCCTATCACCTAACCTTTTCATACCAGAAATTATTGCATCCAATTTCTGATCCAAGGCAGAGGGTTCTTCCTTGAAAACAACCCTCTTTTCTGTTTTCGCCCTGTTCCTCTTGGCAATCAGATTTGCTTCAACTGTCACAGCAACTCTCTGAGCTTCTTCAAGGGTTTGAGGGGCTCTTTCTTTTAATTGGTAGGCCATATCTGGGTCAAATCCATCTGGGAACTTGTATAAAGCCAAATCTGGAGGAGGCCTTAGGTTTTGAGGTATAGCATTATAAACGTTGTTGAACCTAGCACAATATTCCAAAATAGTCTCTTGGGGACCTCTTCTAATCATATCATACTCACCAAGTATATGTAAAGGATCCTTCCTTTTCTCCCACCTGTTTGTGAAGGATTGGTAGAGTTCATCAGGGGTGGCAATGCTATTTGCAGGCAGAGATCTAAACCAGGTCCTCACATCCCCTGTCAGGCTTTGGACAAATATTCTCATCCTTATGGTTTCATCATCTATTTCATAATTTTCAAAGTGATCTTGCATTCTCTTAGCATGCTGGATGGCAGAATAAGGTCCAGTGGAGTCAAAGTATGCTATCTTGGCCTGATAATCTTGAGGTAAGGCCACCGGATTGGCAGGTAGTTGCAGAGGTGCATATCTAGCCATATTTGCTGGATTCTGGGGGTTAACTTGGAAAACTGGGACAGTAAGAACAACAGGTATCACAGGGGTAAAAGGTATAGAAGTTATAACAGTGTGGGGGAAGGGAACTTGTGTGGGAGAAGAAGGGATGAGTGGGGGGCTTTGGGATGTTGATGGTGAACTAGGGGAATTAGGAGTAGAACGGAATAGGATCTTGACTGGAGTGGGGATTGAGTTAGGAAGCTCCGGCTGTGGATTGCTATCAGCAAAATGATCTTGGGTCTGCTGGTTCCTAACCAATCTAGGGATGGTATTGGGATTTTCGAAGATAGTGGGAGGGTTGGGATCGGGGTGATTCCTTGTGTACCGGAGGTTCTTCTTGGGAGCCAGTTTCTGAACTAGTCCTGTAAAATTTAATGAAAGTTTTGCTTAATAGGGACCGGTCAGGAGCTCTAAAACCCTGTGCATCTGTGAGGTGTGAAAGAGGTCTGGTTCAGCTCTTCCTTAAGGCTGCAAGTATTTGTATAGGAGCAGCTTAGAGGGGTCTTAACTGATTTTCAGACTGTGAATGTGATTTCTTGACAGATTTTGGGCTTTATATCCTGAGTCCCCAGCGGAGTCGCCATTTATGTTAACACCCAGGTTGTTCTCTTTGACTCCTAAGAGAATACGGCTGGGGTAACCACTAACCAATCTTTGGGCTGCAGCTTCTAGCCCAGCTGCAGTCAGAGAGGGCTCTCTCTACCAGGTTTGTCACTACTTTCAGTGAGGATTCTAGGCTAGTTATGAGATGAGTTTTTTGGTTGTTTTTGTGTGTTTGGTTGGGAGGATGTTTCTGATTCTCATGGAGTATATCGACAAAGAATACTAATCCATTGGGCAATGGAGTCTATGACTATTTTCTCTTGAAATTTTGATTTCGGTGATGGGACCAAGTTACAGGGCCTGTGTGCGTTTCATGAAACAAATTGTGAATATTGAAAGTGAGATGACTACAACTAGTAATGAGCAATTAAGATTTCGTTACTTAAGCTGTATTTTCTTTGAAAGATGGTCTGTTATCTAAGAGCAATCACTTGAATTCTTAAAACAACAATACACAATGGTGATATGGTTTGAAGGTAACAGCTGAGAAATACAATTTAGACATATTACAGAAGAAAACATATAAGACAGTTCGGATTGAGGTCAGGGTAGTCTATGACTAAGTCCTGATACTATCCTTTTTCCTTGCTATCTAGCTTAATAAGTGTATAAAAGACATGAACGACGTATGGAATAACAGGAAACACAGGTGAGATAAAGAGTTATGAAGAAAACTTATTTGAAACCACGTAATGCACAGGAATCTTGTCACTTTGAGCCCCACACCATCAAGATATCAAGAGACAAACATCGTCGAAGAAATCCCACTGCCTTTGTATTAAACTATCTTGAAGATCTCTCAATATCAGAGTTTACAGAGAATATATCAGAAGATTTTGTTTTTCATCCAGAGTCCAACCCCTCTCCACAAAATGCGAGGGTTAATATATAGAGTTACATACAAAAAATCTCTCAGGAATGGAGCCGTCTGAGAGGAAAATATCTCTTACACTTGTACAGAGAAAGTAGGCAAGAAGTTATTACAAGTATAAATGATAGTAAAAGCCTTTAGCTGCTGTCAGGATAGCCTTTTGTCCTTTGAGTACATGCGGACTTTAACTGCGCTGCTTTTCATAAATGAAGCGTTTAAGTGTTTTGTTACTTGTGATTTTCTGTATCTTTCTTGACTCTGCCACCTGTACCTGTTGATGTTGCTGCTGATGCTGAGTACCTGTACTGAGTTGGCTCAGCGTCTTTATGCTTGCTGTCGTGGCTTTGTCCACCTGTCGGTGCAATCTGGACTGTATTGCTGCAAAAAGGTTCTTTCTTCCTCAGCCTTGGTTCAATAGTAGCTTTACCAAGTCTTGCCAATTATCCGGGTGAGGGAGCTGGTGTTTCAAAATTGACCCTACGGTCTCATCAATATCTGTATACTTATAAAAATCAGGAGGTTTGTCAAACAAATGTGCTACCTCATTTTTAATAAAAAACAAGTTATCTAATTTATTAAAAAGGGCCTGCCCTGTCAATGGGCCTGCTGTAGATGACCCTGAAGCCTCAGTAATTTGCATGGTTGAAAAGGTGCTTAGTCTTTTAATGTACTTCTCATAAGAGAGAAGCTTCCCTGATTCCTCTAAACTGGGGAGCCCTTTGTCCTGCAGGGCTGTGAACCTATTCTGGAACTTGGTTATATCTGCTTGCATATCGTGTACCCTTCTGTCCAGTGTTTGAATTAGGCTCTTCATCGTTGTGGTCCTCTTAATTAAGGAGATAGTTTCAGTTCTGTTAGCGATTCCCATCTGGATCAGCTGAGAACTATTCCTATAATTCAAAATTTCAATCATCTTTGGAGCAAGGTCTGCCATATTGCCTAGATCGTTTCTTGCCCTGTATAGCTCTTTCTTTGCCTTGCCAAGAAGCCCTATCTGCTCATAGATAGCAATAATGTACTCCCACTGGTTAGTGATGGCTTGTCCAATGGCAGTCCATATTACCTGCTTGATCTCTGCTGTTACATTGTCAAAACTGAGCTGCTTTTCCAGCTCTGCAATAGTCTTTCTAAGGGCCTTTACCTCCCTCTCCCTTTCAGCCACGTTTTGCTTAGATTTGTCATATTTTTCTTCTAACTTGGCTAAGCTTTCTTTGGCTTTGTTGAGGTCTAACATTTGAGCTTCTAGTGCTTGTAGTTCCTGCCTTAATTTCTGCATATCCAGGCTCTCTGCCTGTTCTTTAACTGCCTCTGTCTTGGATGGCTCTGTTATTGTAGTTGCAGTTGTTTCTGCTGCCTGCTTCGGGGGAATATCTTTTTTGGGAGTCTCCTCTAGATTTATTACCTCTGTGGGTGATTTAGAGGACTGTCCTTGGTCTCCCCTCTGTGTAGCTGCCTCTAAGATATTTTCAGTATCTTGTAGCCTCTGTTGGGTCTCCACCAGTTCTTTGTACAAATTCATTAGCAGATCAGTGATGTCCTTGTCTCTTCTTTGTTGGGCCACTTCATCTGTCTGCGGATGTATTGTTGGTGGGATTTTCATCTTCTTTTTGATGGCAGCTACATCTGCATCCCTCAGTTTAAGGACCTCCTGAATGGCCTTAACATCATTGGGATCATGCCCAAATTCTATGATGATGTCCTCCAGGGCCTTAATTCTATTGTCTTTGGCTTGAGAGGATGCCCTCTCCAATTCAAGCTGCGATGCTGTATTGTTCAAGCTATTCTGCAGTTTGTAGTTCACCAAGGTCTTATCTGCCAAGGTGGCATAGACCATCTCACCCGTTTGCTTATGAAGCTCAATCTGGTCCATCGGGTGGATGTCTCTTGCCAGGACCTCAAGGTTTGTCCTTATATAGTCTGTAGTTGATTGAGGCCGCTGCTCTGTAGGAATAAAATGACTCATGGTCAATTTGGCCTCTTGTGCATCATATGCGGCCATGAGCCTTTGTTGATTGGAGGGAGCCATGTTCAGCAGATAGTTATACAACTTGATTTTTAGTGGCTCGCTCCTCCTCTTGGCATCCTTGAAGAAGTCTTTGATGCTTGCAGATTTGCTTTTGTCCTGCCCTGAGGAGCTGACCTCCCCTAGTGCTGTTCTGTCCTGTTCGTGTTGCATTGAGCTGGCAGAGGTCTCAAAGCTATGCATTTCCTCTTCTCCAAAGGGATTTAGCCTCTGCCTTTTCTCTGAACCTTCTGTAAGAGGGGTCTCCCTCTCCCTTTTTCTGCTGATATCCTCCCTCAGAGGGGTTTGGAGGAGTGAAGGGTCAACCCTAGAGTCTGTTTTGGGAGGTGCCATACTAGTTGTTTTCTCTTGGATGGCTGGCTGGCCTTCTCCCTGTTGCCTTTCCTGATCCTGTTGATCAGTTTGATGCTGGTCTTGCTGTTGCTCCTGCTGGCCCTGTTGGCCCTCTGTTTCTTCCATTACTTTTCCTTTTCCTTTGTCCTGGCCTTGTTTCGAAGTTTCTGCTGCCCCTCCTTGTGTTGCAGTTGAGGATGCTGGCACTGTAGTCTGAGGACCGGGCAAGGTAGGCACCTGTGAAGGACACTCCAAGTCAGCCATTTTCAATAAATGTCTCCTAGCCCTTTCATTTAGTTCTTCTTGGGTTAGGGGCTCTACTAGGGTGTTCTTCTGCCACTTTGGCTGGTTTGCATGCCTTGTTATGAGGATCATGTTGTGATGCTCATAACCGGCAAGTTTGTATTTCAATCTTCTTTTGGATATGAAACCATTAGGATCATATGGTTTCCATGGGAAGCTATATGTTAGGCCCAGGTTTTCCAGCATTCTCTCTGCCTCCTTCCATCCTTCTCTTCTATTTAATACAATGTGCCCGAGCTGGTTTTTAACTTTGAGTTGGGCTTTCTTGCCCCTTCCTGAAAAATGGACCAAATCCACATAGGCAAACTGTCTGAAATATTCCTGGGCAAAGAGCCTCATAGGCACAAACCTGGGTAGCTTAAAAGGTCTTAACTCACACCCATACATCCTGATTACAGTGTGATGCTGGTAAAAATACCAGTCCCCTATGCTGTAGGCCGTGGATAGTTGTAGTATCCTTTTCATATCCTCGGTGAGTCTTGGAGGAGACTCTTTCAAGAGTAGGGACATGGCTGGGTGTATAAATGAGTCTATAAACTCACAGTATGTGTAGGGTGAGCTTTTGTGGAAGATGGAGCTCCAGTATACGACTGATCTTGGATTACCTGCTGCATCTGTCCTTTTCATCTCAAAGGAGAATTTATCATATTGGTGATATAGGATGAGATGAAAAATGTATGAAGAGTACCTGAACATCCTCTCTCTTGGTAAGTGCAAGAATTGCTCATGAATTTTGTCTGATATATATGTAGCATAGTTGTAGCAGATGGGGGCCCTCCCAGGGACAAACCTTAACATCATAACCAGCACAGTTTCTTCTATAAATTCTGTTGATTTGTAGCCTAGGACTGCGCTCACCATATGGGCCAAATCTAGCCCAAGTTGGTTCAGGTATCCATCAAAGATAGGAGGGTGCAATATTGTATCTGATTTGCTAATAAATAATTGGTTAAACCTCAGGATCTCTGCCTCTGTCAGTGTCTTTTTTCCTTGGTTAATTAAATCCAACAAAGATAAGGGAACCATTGGCTTGTCAGTTCTGAACTGAACCATGTCTCTGATGGCCTGAGGGGTGGTATAGAATACTACTTCACCCTCATGGTTCACTACAGCCCTCTGTGATGGCTCATACTGACTAGCACAAAGATGGATAAGATCAGGAAACTGTCTGCATGAAGGCATTTTGAAAAGTGGCAGGGCCGACTCCCAGATGCCCAGGATATCAGTTCCATCCCTGTGTTTGGTCCTGAACTCGCTTAACAGTTGAAGATGAGGGGTGGTCCTTTCCCTGGAGGCTTCTGAGATCTGATAATCCAGGTCTGCTAAGTCCTGCCAGTCCAGCTCCCTCTGAGGAGCGTTTAGAGGAGTAACATTGAGTATTTCAGGGGTCTCCATGTTTTATATATAGTGCTGCTCTGAAATAGTGAAATTCTAATGGGGACCGAGTTTGCCAGGATTGGTGAACTGTCAGAATGACAATGCTGGGCCTTTTGGAAGGGTTTTGAGTAGAAGGAGGGCCTCCGTTACCAGTTTTCAGGAGTTTATGCAGGAGACCGCGATTGCGCGGCTCAGGGTAGGTTTTTCAGCAGAAAACGCAGCTCTCAGAGGTTTTCACTGTTAAATTTTGGTTCTGAATGGTTAATTTGAGCAGAGTGTAGTTGGTTTGCTGGTGGAAATTTCAAATTCAACGGTTTTTAATGGCGGTTTTTACAGCAAATGCATGAAAAACCAGTTCACAGGAGGACGAGGTCGAAATACCTGGTAACAGAGGGCTGTACTAAAGAATGCAGCTGGTTTAGCGCGTCGAGTGCGTCGAGAATGGCTGCAGGTTAGCTGGTGGCTCTTCGTCATAAATTTGCATGCAGCGGGCTTACACAGTAATTTTCAGAAAAATTACGAAAAATGGAAAAATTCGCAAAAATATGGCTTTTTGCCCTTTTTGGCGCGCTTTGTGGATGACGTCATCATGGGGGCCCGGGTTGGGTGATGTCAGCATGACGTCATCGGGTGACGTGGCGGTCAGCGGTATGTCCACGGGGGCGGTGAGGTGGCGGACAGGTGTCGCGATATGAGAGGTGAGGCAAGCAGATGTGGCAGTGACGTGCACGGCAGCGGGATGCTGATGCGGACGGGACAGGTGTCGCCATATCGGAAGGGGTCCTGTACGTTGAACGGATTGTCAGGCGACGCTCCGCTGCAATCAAACGACGACGCGTGCCCCTCTGCTGATATTGGCCTGACGTAGGCATCTGACAGATATCGGAAGGTATCTGTCAGACACGTAAGGCCTTCCGATATGCATAATGGCCGTGGATCTGGAGGCGGGCGATCGGACGGTCGTTGGGTGCCTAACTTGCGCGAACGGTAACAGGAACTTTGGATAACGCGCGGACGTCGGGATTTCCCGAAATCAACCTCAGCCGTGGATCTGGATCGGGCGCGATCGGACGGCAGTCGGATGGGCAATCTGCACGACGTGTAACACTCTTGGGCGGGCAATAAAAAATCAATTTCTTTTGCAGACGTGGACTGCGGGACCCTTCGGGCGATAAATATTCTTTTTGGTGGAGTTTCAATGGTTTTGTGGCAAAAATATTAATACCCGCCAACATTAGAAATATAAGCCATTCAAAGGGTTTTATAAAGTTTTGGGCGCATGAATATTTCCGAAGGCGGAAACTTTGCAAAGAGGGGTTTTAAGGTGGCTTTATGAAATATGATAAGGTGAATGACCCCTGACTTTAGGATAAAGCGGGGAAGGGTGTTTTTACAATGTTTTCCGCTTCTTGTAGTAATTTTATGGCTTTTTGGAGGTTTTTCAGGCCTTTCAAGGTTTTTCAAGGCAAAATGGTCCTTTGGGTAAGGAAACTGGTCTGAGGTTAAGCAGAAGGTGAGTCATGGGTTCTTGACCTTGACCAGGTGTCAATTCAAGTCCCAGGGGGAGAATGCTATTGGCTATAGTGCCAGGGAGGGGATATTTATGCATTGTGGGGTTTATACACCATGGTGTTTATAATAATAGGGATAGGGGGTATAGGGAGCTAGAATAGTAGAGTTAGCTGTTAAATGTGGAGGAAACATGGGTGAGGGCTGTTTTAACAAAGTTTTCTTTGAAGAACAACTAGAAATAAGGAGTAGATCAAAATGAAAAGATTTTACACAAGAAATGTGGCTTCTTAAAGCCATAAGAGTATTTCAAAGACATAAATTTCTGTGCTCTGTGCATCTTGGGAAAGGGTGTTAGTAATGAGTGAAAAACAAATGAAAACAAGGAAATTAGTCATGCTCCAGTATGTTGCCTTTCTTGTAGATGTTTCAGCAACTTTGATTCTGAAAGAAACACCATTTCTGCAACCCATCTACCTACCCCACTACTTCTCCTAGCATTTTTTGTTCCTTCTTGGAGGGTGCACTTGGACTTGCAAACCCTTTGAATGCCTTTTCTTTTCATTGGCTTTTTTGCTTCCATTCACTATCTAATGCTACCCTTATTTCTTCCAAGGTCCCAGATTTAGCAGTTGGGAACCTTAAGTTTCTCTACCTAGCTACTGATCTGCCAAGATTAAACAGTTTGGACAGATATCATTCTCTATTCTACAACATGGAAATTTAAAACATGGCATGATCCAGATTAGACTGTTGGACCACCCATCAAAATTGAGTTCTTACCAAAACTGATACAGACACTGCCTTCTCAGGGAAATATGAGATCTTTGCATTTGCCAAAGCAGAGCATATTTGGACCTTTGATATCCAATCATGAAATATGAAACCTATTGGTATAGGTATCCAACAGGATTGATGGAGTACGGTCATATATAGAAGTGTTACAGATGCTCTACAAGTTATCTTCCAAACGGAACAAACAAGGACTTAGAAAATCAAAGACCTAATTACGTTAGCCTATTCTGAATAGAAGTTTACTTGCACGAAATCAGGTGAAACAACTATGTAACTAAGCAATCATAAACCTAAGCATGCAACCAAAACTGATATCAAGTTCGGCAACTAAGAGTCTAACACTATTAATTGCATGGTGAAGCAAAGACAGTGTTTTTGGTGGCAGCAAGGTCGCCTTGGTCCCAACCCATGATTCCACTGAGGGAGAGGTGAGATCCAAGGTGCTTGATGGCCTTTTTCTGAAGATCTTCCCTGTTATTGACCTATCAAGTAAATTTAAACATGAAAAAGCCTTTAACCATTAGCTATGATCTAAGTAACCAAGCGAGATTCTAATCTAACTTAACAGAAATTAGTTTGCAAAGACATAAAAAGTAAATAACAGTACACAAAGGAAGCCTTAGCACTTGGGGTGGGCCCAACCCCAAGAGCTACATGCTCCTAAAAAGAACTCAGAACTATTGCCAAATAGATCTGCTTCCCATTACTAAAAAATAACCATGTCTCAAGAAATTTATACAACAAGAGCTACGAAAATGAGCTGAGAAAATAACAGCACTATAGTGCGAAATACAACAGTCCAAAAAGTAAACTACGAAGGCTGTTAGCCTTCCTATTTATGCACTATGAGGGTCTCCAATAGCCCTCCTTAATTGAAGGGCCTCGGCTGCTCCAATTGCCAGTGATCAACCACTTTACACAAGACTGCTCGGCTGCCCTTGGGAATCCTTTTTGGTGGTCGGTAAACTTCGAGCTAAGGGTGGAAATTTCGAGGAAGGGGCCATTTAATGCAAGGGACACCCTTCCTACGAATCCTCACCCTTATTCCTTCATGCTTGGCTGTCATTTGGCTCATAATTGCTTAGCCTTGGTCCAAAATTTGTCCAAAAATCTGCATTAACAACGTGTTAGCCTGCTTGGTCAAGTGATTATCCTCATTCGTTCAACTAACATAAATATACTCAAAAAACATGCATAAACTATGAAAAATGGTGGACTGACGAAGAACACCTAGGAAAAATGAGCCCAATAAGTTACCCAATTCCGGGGCTCATCATCACCCCCTACTAAATGGCTTGCTCATCCTCGAGCAACTAATCTAGCTCATCATCCTTGATAGCCTTGACCACCTCTCTCACATCCCATGCCTCCGAGGTGATATCTTCTTCACGGTCATGAAATCCTACTTTTCTTTCCACTTCTTCCCACTCCCTGTGTTCCTCCTCTTCTTTGACTCCCTCCAATAGCCCCAAAAGAAAGGGAGGACTAAATTTTAGGCCGATCTAGTTGGCCTGAAGATTCTGCATGGACTGTTTGTAGAGGGGTACTCTTGCTAAGGCATCCCTCATCCTTGTAGGGGAGTGGTATTCTCTAATCTTTAGGCTGTGGGGCAGTGTGTTCCACCTCCGGGTGCAAGCATGAACACAGTTATCCCCCAATAGCCTCTCCATGTCCTCAAAATGGGCTATGGCTTGAGCTTGACAGTCAATGTAATCTGGTAGGGCACAAGATTTATTTGCTAAGTGCTAGTGGGCGTATATTAATGCTGAGGGATCCTCCGACTCTGCTCTGATCATTAATGGTTCCTTTAATTCCTTGTCCATAACATTTTAGACCTTTGCTGCTCTCTTTTCTTCATGATTTAGCCAAGAGGCCATGGCCATAAGTTGCACGTCTCCTACCGCAGCATTGGGGTTCCATAAGTTCATGTTGGGAAGGGCCAAGTTGTGTAGGTAAAACTCTGATAATTTGGCCTTGTCCTCAGATGAGCTACTGTCACATATAACCATGAATTGATAGTAGTTTTGGAATGGAGTAATGCCCCTTTGGGCCAAGGTGTTAATCTAGAACTGCAACCATTGCTCCTTCAGGTATAAGGCATATGATTTGGCAGGTTACCTACATTGTATTGCCTCCTCTACCCAGCTGGCCATGCAAGCCAGTTGGGCTTCCTTTTCTTGCACCTGTTTCCTTAGAGACTGTATCTCTTGTGCTGCTTGCAATTCCTTTTCTTGTAGCTGTCTAGTCAGTGCCTCAATTTCAACCTGCAACCCATCTCTTCTTTGTTGTTCATCAGGGGCTTCTTTGTCTGTTGTGGGCTCTTCCTGTTGATGTTGTTCTCCCAAGGTGTGGGGCCTGTCTTCCTTAAAGTGTCCTTGTAATTGTAGTTGCTGTTTAAGAAGCTCATTTTCTTCCTGTAGCTTGGCACGCTGGCTGCTTTCCACATGCCGAACCATAGCCAATTCCTTTCTTGCCTCTTTGAGTTGTTCTTCTAAGGGACCTATATCTGCCACACCCTTGGACTTGGCGATTTTCATCCAAGTGTGTGTACTAACTCTCTCTTCTACTAGTGCAAAGAAAAGTGGCACTGCGAATTTTTGGGGAATTATCTTTCCGGCCTCCAACAGGTTATAGTAGGAGCCCAAGTTGGGCCGGGGGCTTGGTTCCTCAATTTTCGCAGTATTTGCTTCCTCCTGTGATGATCTAGCTACCTTTTCTTCCAATTCCTTGGTCTCCTTTAGTCTAGCTAGTGTTTCCTGTAGAACTGTCTCGACATCCTGTAGAGAGGTCTTTGTGTCCAACATTTTAACCTTTTCCCTCTAGGTGGACGTTTTCGAGCTTCCCCGTTCATAGGTGATGGATGCCTTTGGAGGAGACTTTTCTTTTTGTGTAGCTATGGTGTCTTCGATCGTAATTGGCTCTTTCGACTCTGGCTGGGGTCTTCCAGCTTTTATCCACATGCTCCTTCTTGCCTTCAAATACATGGAAGGCTCCCTTTTCCGCTTCCCTTTTTTCTCTAAGGTTGTGCTTAAGGCAGCCAACACCGCTGCTGCCTCCTTGGCCAAAATCTCAGGAGATTTATCCTTCTGCTGCTTTGTGTCCATGCTTCCTGTAGAAACTGTTTTCAGACTTCCTGTAGAAGTTGTTTCCAGACTTCCTGTAGAAATTGTTTTCAGACTTCTTGTAGAAACTGTTTCGGCCTGTTTGGCTAGATGTGTCTTCCCTATTAATTGTTGTTTGGTTGCCTTGGTTTTGTCCTCCTTTGGTTGGAATTTTTCAGTCCTCTCTGCTCTACTCTGCAGTCGTTTCTCCCTGGGTGTTTGTGCCATTTGTCCTCCCACAGTTTTAGGCTCAGCAACTTGGTCTTTTCCTCGTTTCTCTTTTTGTTCTTTCTGTGGTGGTCTGTCTTGTGTTTCTTTACCACTGGGTTTCTCTCCTGCCTCAGTGTTTTTCCCTTCTTCATTGCTGGATGAGGTGAGTTTCTCGGCTAGAATTCAGATATCGTCATCTCTGGACATGTTACGGAAAATATCCCAGGAGAGGGGGACAGTGTAGGTGTGGAGGGCATCCTCTACCAAAAGCTTGATGAGCCCATGATGGGCTAGTTGATCTGGTGTCCCTTCCTTTAATTTTGTGCCACATTCAATCAATGATTGCAGAAGAAAATAGGAGATGCTTAACTTATTTTCTGGAGGTAAATCCAACCCATGTCTTAGTTCACTCAGTAATCGGAAATGATAGCCGTAGAAAATACTGAACCGCCCCTCACAGGTAATGTATTTCATGATTTGGAGACTGGCTTCGCTCCAAAGAGGATGTAAGATGGCTCTCTGTACCCCATTCTTGTCTTCTGCAAAATGTTCCTCACGTAGGAAGAATTCTTTCTTGGCTTTTTGGCCCAATGGCCTCTCCTCTTTGCTCCAGGGTATCCCTAATGGCAGACCAGTGACCTGACTAATGAGTTCAGGGGTAAGCTGCAGGGTCAACCCTCTGAATCTCACGGTGGCCTATGTCTTTGATTTAGGTTGCAGGGACATTAGGAATTCCTTCGTTATCTCATCATCGTGACCCTGGATTTTGTCACAAAAGGTCATCTAATTAGGACAGGTGAAGAGGTTCACCACCTCAGGATGTTCACGCAATTTACTGGAATCTGAGGGTTCCTTCCTGATAAACCCCCCTGGCATGGTGAGAGTGCTCTGTTTTAATGCTCTGATCAGAAAGGGACTGCTGTTTTATGGTTTTATCCTTTGAACTCCAGGAACATATCTCTTGGTTGTTTAAAGTTTAATCTGCACCAATTCCCTGGTTCTAATGCTTTTTCTACCCAAAACTCGGCTGTCCATGTATAGCAGGAAGAATTAGGTTTCCATAGATAGGACACAGAGCTTAATTTTCATCACCAGCATACATTCAACCGTGTAAATTCATTTTTTTCACACACAGGTTAACCCTCACAGTGCTTCATCTTTCTTACAGGAAAAAAAATGTTTTAACGGGAACTGTGGAGGAGAATATTGATGCAGAACCGACTCAGAAATTCTGTGCAACATAGGCAAACTGCTGTTTTTGACTCACAGGCAGACTTGTCACTAATTCTCCTACTCCAAATAGTTCAATTCACCACCTTTCAAAATATACCATGCATGGAAGAGTGTTTTCAAGTCTACCTCTCTTGGAACTCCAAATTTGACGAAGGAAAGCCTAGGCTTCTCTGTTCCGGAAGGCTATGTCATACTTCCTGTAGAACTTCTTCCTGTAGAATTCTTGGTTGCTTCTGTAGGATGTTATTGCGCCTCTAAACAAGCTCGGTATGTGGAAGAACTTTGAAACAGGCCGAAAATCTCGGTGGGGGATGACAGGTTAATGGATTTTGGAAGCAGAGGACGAGTACTTCGGCCAGGATGTTGCAAATGCAAATGAATAGCGGGTGTGTGAGTCTTCAGCCAAACATTTTGAAATCGCACAATTCGTGGCAAGGGGGGTGAGGTGGCTGGACCGAACCATTATCCATCGTCATGGCCATCATTTTTCTGCGTGTCCTTGGCCGCCATTACCTCACCTCTGCCATTAACCGCCGCCACCACTGTCAGTCCGCCAATTTTCACCGACTGGACACTCCACACGTGTCTGTTGCATGGCCCGTTGGCGAGTTTGAACATAATTGATCTTGTTTGGATCCCACGAAGTAGTGTAACTGGTTGAGGGTAGCCAGTTGACTGGCCACTGAATTCGTTCAATCCAACCATTTTCACAGACATGGAGTTTTTTCAAAATATAGTTTATGCAATTGATGAACGAGGTTAGACACTTACCTGCACAGCCGTGGACGTGTTATGTAGACTTCTGGCCTTGGGACCACTGCCTCGCTTGCTACTGCCTTGTGCACGGGTGCTAGAACTTATTCTTCCATTTGCTCATGTGGTATGCACGGTTTTGGAACCTGGTCCTTTGGCTGTAAATGTTGCATGCATAGGTTCTGTTCAATTTCGGCTTCTGAGGATGTTCTCACGTCCAAGAGGAGCCTTTTTACATGTTCCCTTTGTTGGATTCGGCTACCCCTGCTTCTAGAGTGTGTCTCCCAATGGGATTAGCCGCTACAGGATTCCTGTAGGATGTCTTGTAGCTGCTTCTCTTCCTGGGATGCAGGCTAAATGGGCAGGGCTATGATCGCTGATGAAGAGTCTCGATGGAGCTTGAATAGGTAGGGTGTGCGAGACTTTGCTACTTGACTTTTTACTTGAAATTTTTCTTTTTTCCCAATCTGAGGAAAACAGGGTTTTTGGT
>APFE030857363.1:0-10889 GCA_000404065.3 Pinus taeda
GTAACTTGTGCAAAGTGTCCATCCTACGCTAAACTAAGATACAAGGCTTGCCCTGGGATTCTTGGGACAATTGGAGGGCAGGCAAGTAGATGTCCAGTGGGAGGATGGATTCCTTTCCATACACCAAGAAGTAAGGGGAAGTATTTAGAGAAGGCTTAGGTGTGACTCAATCAACCCATAAAGCATTCACCAAAGTAGAGCACTAGTTTTGCTGCTCAAAGAATATGGTATTTTTGATGATGCGAATGAGGTTCTTATTTGTGGATTCAGCAAGACCATTCCCCTGTGGATAATAGTTAGTAGAAAGTTTCAAGACAATACCATTTTCCAATGCAAATTAATAAATATTTAATGAATAAAATCATGTTGCATTGTAAAAAACAAGTGATATAGGAAAGCCAAACCTGGAAATTATATTCTTCTACAGAAAGTTGATGACTTCCTGATCATTCACCTGTTTTAGTGGAACTGCATTTGTCCACCGCGTGAAATAATCTGTAGCAGTCAAGATATAGTGGTGTTTCTTCGATGAATGAGGGAAAATTTCCCTAATGATATCCAAGCCCCATTGTTGGAATGGTTCTTCCACTACAATAGGATACAATGGGGTTGCTGACTTCTAATTTTGATAGACCAGACACTTGTGGGATAAGCATGAGCATATTTGAACAATGCAGGCCAGTAGAAACCAACTTGTATGACCTTGTGTGCTATGGTGTTACCCGTGAAGTGTCCCCTAGTTGGTCGATCATGGAGATAACATAAAACCTTGTCTAAATCCTTTGCCTCCAGGTGTTATCACTCAGGTTGCCCCTTGGCTCCTTAAGGGATATGGCCGAGGTAACCACAGACCAAGCTTTGGACTGTCGGTCCTAGCCTGCCAGCAGTCAGAGAGGGCTCTCTCTTTGGGATTTAGCTTTGTTTAGGGAATGATTTCAGGCTAGATATGATGCACATGGGTTTTTGTTTGAGTTTGGCGGGATGGTTGATCTACTCAGGTAGAGTTGGTATGCGAGGCGTAAGAGGTTTAGAGCATTGGGCATGGAGTCAAGGATGTGGACTGAAGGGTGTATTTCTTTGACGAAAGAGGGAACTACAGAGCATAATAGTCAAACACGGAATAATATCAGGCTTAAATGAGGATGAAACGGATGTCAGGGAATGAAAGACAGCTAAGTAGTTTTCATTATGCTAACAGAGGGAAGGTGACTGAACATTATATAGGAGCAACTAAGAAATTCCTAAACAATATTCATATACGGAGGAAACTAGTGTAAATATGAGCCAAGAGGAATTCATATTCATAGGCTAATTTAGAAGGAAAACATAGAGAAATAACAGGAATTGAGGACAGAGCACTGTAAGTGACATCTGAGCTATTCTTTCTTCCTGCAATTTTAGATCATGACACAGATATGATATAGCAAACATAGCAACTGTAGAAAGAGATGAGAAAACTTATTGTTCCATGAAGAAGTACAAGAATCCTGTAATCTTATTCTTCAGCCATCGAATCCACATTAACAGCCCAAAAACAAGGTGTTCCAACAATCTCTGTTCATAAAATCTCTTAAGGCAAATAACGCAGGTCTCAAATTAGGTTATCAATCAACCAACTCTCACCCTTTGAACAACGAACATCGTTGTTTAAATAGGAAATATTTACATGCTGGCCCTTGAGCCGCTGTCAAGTGAAAAAATCACTGAAAAGATATCTAACAAAACAGATCCCAAAGAGATCTGTAGCAATAAAGTTTTTTTTTAATGCTAAGTTTGTGCTGGTAATGAATGCATAAATATCTATTTAAGCTGCACTGGAGGCAGCAACAACAAAATTGAGTTTAAGTATGGGTCATTTCCTGTGATGTGCTGGCTATTTGGCCATAATTGCGCCTTGAATACTAAAACAATACCCATATGTGTCTCTGTACACCGCTTCTACAAAAGATGGGCTTTAAATCCTTTTATCAGCATCGTTTAGGTGGTTCCATAGATTTTTTAAAAAAATAATTTTTGCCTTTTTAGATTGTGGCGGTGGCTGTCCCTTCAGTTTGATGAGTTGCCCTTCAAATCCAGAAGGATTTAGGCTGCTGAGGTTCAGGCGGTGCTGAGGGGGTCTTCGAAGTAAAGGAAGGACAGCATCAGTTACAAAAATGATACTCTTTAAACTAAATCGGGCCGCTTTTCTCCCACTGATACACTTTGCCGCTGCAAAATCGCCCCTGCTTTCCACATATTGTTACTCTGTGTCCATTACCCACAGTCATGCTCATGTCTTTCCGTATGTCTACGTTAATGGAAGGAATTATTGAACCTCTACAGAACCCCTGCTCATGTATCCTGCTGAATCATTAAAACTCTGTTTTGTCCCGATTTGCTCAAATTATATGTATCTTTACCTGTACGATCTCCATAACCAAAGCTTTCTTTCATGTTTTGCTAGTTGTTTGACTTGTGTTGTTACTTTCTTTATAAGCGCAGCCATCCTTGGAGGAAGTTCATGCACATTACTTGGCAAGCCAGCAGCATCAACCATCCATGGAGATTCTTCATTAACTGGAGCGTTTGATTTTTTACCTCTTGAAGTTATTATCTCTTACAGTCTGGCCTTGGCTTCTTCCATTTCTATGCTGGCGTTATCAAGGCCATCAAGCATGGATGAATCTTTGCTCACAAGAGAAACCAAAATTGGTGTTAACGGCCCTTCAAGGTCCAGAAGACCCTTCGCAAATGCTGCAGCAGACATCTGTACACGGCCCTCATCTGAACTATAAATTTTTAAGTCTTGGCGATATGTACTATGCAGACGAAGCAAGCTTGTGCCTTCTCTTGCACGAATCATAAACATCTGGAATCTGCGTGATATCAAACTGGTCCTTTCTTTCATTGTACAAGTCTCGCTCCAGCTTTTTCCAGCACGCAAACATTAAGAGGAATCCTTCACTGCCACATGGTAATCCAGCAGCAATTCGATCAACATCCATATTCGTCTTCCCAAGAGCTTTAGCCTGATCATATGGAGGAAGGGCTTCATCCGAAGTTGTCTCAGCAAGACATTTTTCTTCGTCTTTTGCTATTTGTATTTTCAAAGCACTCCTTTGCTTCCCCCTCCCTTTAGTTTCACTGAAAGTATCCACCTGGATTTCATTAAGTTCCTCTTGGATTATGTTCTTGTCACATGAATGCTGTCCATCTTGAGATGATGCATGTGTTGAAGACTCTGATGAGGGCAACTTAATAATTGACTGCCCATTCAGGTCATCAATTTTTCCAGTGTCCCGTGTAGCATCTTCACACACGTGAATTTTAGAGCAAATATCATTGGAATCTAGATATTTCTCCAAATTTGTCAAGATAAGAGGCCCATATTCAAAGACGAGTTTCTTGCATTCTTGCTCATGACCTGCGACACGTTTGCAGCCATCTAGCAACATCTCAATCACTTTCATCTTGGTCTCCGGGTCTTTTAAGTGTTCCTCAATCTCCACCATTGCAGATTCACAATCATTACAGTTATTCTGCTTTTTATTTAGAGCAAGCGATGACGAATCACTGCATACACTAATCTTCTGACAAAACTCCTTTGGACTGATAGTTGCAATCTCTAAGAAAATGATAGGGGCATAGTGGTCGACCATTGATATACACTCGGTACCAAAACACTAAGTTTTGAACATGTCTGGTACAACACAGCCAAAACCTCTGACTGAGTCATGTTCTGACTGACATAGTTTGTTGTATCTTCTATAAATTGCTCACACATTGTAGAAGTTGTGTCATCACCTGCATCAAATGAAGGGGTATTTCTGCCCATGCCTAACTTGTATTGCAAATCATTGTTGTTGTTTCCATTACATAATCCTGTACCAATGCAAAGCTTATCTTGACTCATGTAATCTTGCAGAGCTGTAACAACCTCTTGTATATATGTTCCTAATGTTTCATCACACTTTGCACTTAAATCAGATGGCAATTCCTTGTAGATATTTTTTGCAAGCTTTACAACATTTTCTAGTGTCTCCGGGTCTGATAGAACTTCCTCAACTTGCTTTGAAACCTCCATACATGTGTTACAAAAAATCCCAAGTGATCCATGGAATTTAAGTCCCCCACTTTTAGAAACTGCTTTCTCCAAAGGGGCATCAGATAAGCGGGGTACAATATTTAACATTTTCCACAGACCTTCAGTAATTTTCTGATTCACTCTTGAAAGCCTTGGAACTGATTCTGGCATGTCTCCACCAAGATCTACTCGTTGAGCTTCCTCCCTAATCAAGATGCCATTTCCCAGGTTGAAAACCTCCTGCCTTATCAACAATGGCCCATTCCTACAATTTGATGGAAATCTTGGGAAGTGGAGAGAGAAATTCCCTCTAACAGGAATTTCATTAGGAAGTTCTGTATCAAGAAGTACTCCAGTTTCCACGGACCAACAACGAGCAACATTCTCTTTTGTGTAGCCTCCTCCCCCAGTAACCAATAGTGGCAGATTAAATTTCTTCACAATTCTCACACACTGTGCATGAAAAGCAGAGCAGCACCATCGATGGATAGGTTAAAGCAACCAAGGCGATCCCCAGCAAGTGAATCAGCTCCACACTGAAGAACAATGGCACGAGGCTGGTATATGTCGACTACCTTGGTAATAATAGTTTTGAAAAGTTGCGTGAAACTAGCATCATCAATTCCATCTTTGAGAGGAACATTAATAGCATAATATTTTCTCCAATCAGATTTTAGGACTCTCAGGCCCTCATGAATACAAGCTTTTTATTCTGGTGTCAAAGGAGATGCCTTCATTCGCCTCACAACCTTTATAGAGTTTTCTGGTGCACGTGAAGAGCTACGATTCTTTTGCCTGACAAATATCTTATCAAGCATATTAGACTGCTGTTCAAAAACAGAGGATTCTCCATCAGAATCACCCATTTCTTCACATTCAAACTGCACACTTTCTCTAATCTCGTCTTCAGAATCACTCACCTCTTCCTGCTCCATCACTATCTCTGGTAGAGAGTCCTCCTTCAGATATACAACATTAGCTTTCTCTTTATCCTTGTTTGATTGCCTTAAAGTTGTAAATTCATAAGATGATCTAGTGTTATCCATTTCCATGAATATTACAGGGCCACTTTCAATCACACTTTCAACTTCATGAAAATAAGGAGCTTCCTCATCTAAAATTGTTTGACATCCCTGCATATTTGAAGCTGTCCCATTCCTGACTCTTCTCTCAGCACTAAATATGCTCTTTCTTGAAGCACCTCTGTCTCTTGCCTGTTTTCTACAAACAACAGTCTTCTTTCTCTCTAAATGCTTACTATCACCACCTTGTATAACTTTTGGTTCCTTACTTCTTCCACCTTCTACAGGAAATCTTGTGTCATAAGTGATATTTACATGCTTTTCATTCACAACACTTGTAGGTGATGAACTTGTGAAATTCCCCTGATGCAACTGGTTTAGATGCTGGGTTCCAGTAGGATCTGCTTCTGATCTTGGAATGCACATCCGAGGAACAGTTTGTGTGGAATTTATTCCACTTGTTCCTGAATCATATGAATGGTTCAACCTTGCATTAGTAACACTAGAAGAACTTGCATGCCCTCCTATAAAGCTCTCTTATAGTATCCTTTTTTCTTATTATTTTTAATAGTTGCTTGGCTTCCTTTAGGAATTACTATCAACCGAAGACGCAAAGGATAAACCTCTATTGTTAAGTCCTCTTGGGAAGAACTTGATGTAATCACTTTTCTTGGTAAGGTAGGTCCCCCTCCATACCATTTATAAAACTGCCTCCACACATTCTGTGGCAACAAAATGTAATCACGCCCTTCCATTAATGTGTCATGAAGCTCGGGCTCCACCTTAGAGTCTTCACACTTGACATCCACAACTAAATCTGAATTATCAATACTAGCAGGCCTGTTTGGCAAAGTAGAAATAGTAGACAAATGCTCATATGACTTTGGATGGTGCACAGTGGTGTCCTTGCTTGTGCTGGTCCAATCCTGACAAACATAATCTAACCAGTCTTTCCACCATCCTGTTTGAGATATGAATGGTGATAGAAGGACCTATTGAATGAACATCCAAGAAGCTAAAGCAGTTGAGGTCATTAAATTAAGTCGATGCCCTAAAAATGCTTGAGGTGATGTAAGAGGACATGCGTAGAGAAGTGGTTGGTCATCGACCAATCCTTGAGCTATAAATTAATGTAACAATAAAAGATGATGAGGGGTCTCAATGTCCTCCAAAAGAAGTTGAGTCATTAAAGCCCCATGCCATTTCACAGTTCACTCAGGTGCCATTATAGCAGTCATATCAGCATGTCCATAACAGTCATATCAGCATGTCCATCCCTGTCTAGCTCTGCAATCTTCGATCTATTAGAAGATGATGCTGACGCCCAACTAGCAAGTGCCCATGCTGCCAATGGCACTGCAACATGTCTACTTTGCAAGTCATCCCAGAGTCCAGGATATTCAAAGTTTTCATTTGAAGCAACTTGCCTTTTAGCATTCATAGTATTTTGTGGATGCAGCCTTACTAAGGCCAATGAGATCAGTCAATAGTAGTGTTAGCCATGCTTGAGAAATGTTTAATAGTGCCTGGTCCATGGTCCTCAAGAATACATGCAATGACTTTTGTGCTTGAGGATTTTGTGCCCTCTTTGCCTCAGTAGCAAAGATGGAACATTGCTGCAAGCAAAGCATGACATATTTGGCCTGTAAATATGTCGATCACGAAAGGTGAATACCTGCTATGAGCAGGAGGCTAACACCAGGCACCTGAGCAAGATCCAATTATGGTGCTTTCTGTATGGCACCCCATGCACTAGTTGGTATGATAACACTTTGAGTCGGAGTGCCCTCTTCTGCCGCAAAGATAAATGAGAGGGCATAGTGCCATGCTCAAGGTATTGATGCGCATCTCCATACCAAGAGTTTCTGTCTGAAGTGGGAGAGGCTCGCTCAACATTGTACATTTCTATTTCTTGCTCCAGGCCTATGATCTTTTCTTCTTCCTCGTGCATTGACTGCTTCCACTACTAAATTACAAAGACCATGACCCTTGATGGTGTGAATTGGTTTAATGCCAACATCTTATTCTTGTAATCCAATCATCCAGTTTGCCCTTCTCTCACCCAAATCTTGCTGAAATAGCAGTGATCTGAATGCTGGGTGTGGAACAAAGATAATACAATGGTTTTTCAACAAGTAGGTTTTGAAGTGCTTGACCGCCTTGTATACTTCATAAGATTGTTTTTCCACGGTGAGATAGTTGAGCTCTAGTCCTTGCATGCTCACGCTTATGAAGGATATGGGTCACTCGTTGTTCAACTCGTCCTTCTGAGTGAGCACAAAAAAGAGATAAGTGTCGAAAGAGAAAGTGTAGAGAAAGAAGTCTTTGTTGAAGTCTGGGATGTACAACGTTGGTGCTTCTACTACTGCTTGCTTTATACGGGTGAACACATCCTTTTCCCTTTTGCCCCAACTATAGACTTCGTCATTCTTGATCATCTCCTATATGGGTTTGATGATCTGAGCATAGTCGGAGATGAACTTTCTGAGGAGGTTGATCTTCCCCAAGAAAAAATGTATGGATTTCTTGTTCACGGGGTGGGGAATCTACATGATTTCCTATACCCTGTTTGGATCTACCTTGATCCCACTTTTAGCAATAATGTGTCTAAGAAGGTTACCCTCAGACACTACGAAGATGCTCTTCTTGGGATTTAAGGATATACCATATTTCCGACATCGCTCAAATTTTTTCTTGAGGTGGCGCAGGTGGTCTAACCACTGCCTTGAGAACATTGTTACATCATCAAGGTATACCACTATGCTAAGTATGATAAGCACACGGAAAGCGATGTCCATTGCACGCTGAAATGTTTCACTTGCATTAACCAACCCAAACAACATTCAACAAAATGTGAACATACCCCACTTAGTATGGAATGTAGTCTTCAGTTTGTCATGCTATGTTACCAGAACCTGATTATAACCTGAGAAACTGTCTAGAGAAGAAAACATCTCTGCTCCAGATACTCTTCGAAATATGTGCTCCATGGATGGAACTAGGTAATTGTCATTGTTCGAGGTGCGATTAAGGTTGCAAAAATCTACACATAGGCGGATCTCCCCAAAATTCTTCCTTACAGGGATTAGATTAGACACCCACATCGAATGTCGCACTTTATAAATGATCAGAGCATCCAAAAACTTCATCAATTATTTATGTATGAGGGGCTCAAGTGTTGGGTGAACTTTCCTCAGTTTCTATTGAAAAGGCTTGTCCCCTTCTTGATTGGTATCACATGTTGGATTATTCACATGTCATATGTCTTAATATCATCGTTCGTCCACGTGAAGACATCACGGTACTGCTTGAAGAGGCAGATAAAATCTTTCCGCTCTTGTGGTGTACACCAAGTATCAAGATTCACATACTTTGTATCCTTTTCTATTCCCAGATTGATTTGCTTATGTGGAAATGTAGAGCTATGGGTCTTAGCATTCACAGGTCCTTGAAAACGGTTCTGCAAGTCATAGAAATTTTCTAGTGATACCACACCCTTGGGGATGAGGTTGCATCTTCTTGTACTAGTTGCATCCTGCAGAGACTGTTCATGCTCATCCTCATCTATCGCAGCATTTTTGAATACGTCAGTGTTAGCCATGAAATGAAGTATCTATTTATCATTATAAAAAACATGTAAATTTGTGATGTTGTTTGGGATAGATGGTTTATACAAAATTTCAATAGTAAAATTATCCCTTAATGGTAACATCTGAGCAGTTTCATTTAGTAAGGCATCCGCAGCTGCATTACACATTCTTGGCACTGAAATAATATTGAAAGATTGGAAATGAGAAATGAGTCACCATACCTCTTGTTGATAACTCTTAAGACGAGGTGACACGCAATGTATAGTGTTACATAATTGGCGTGCCACGATTGTAGATTCACCTACCACTTTCAGGACAACAACATTGAGATCAATGGCTTTTTGTAAGCCCAAGATGAGTGGTTCATACTCCACGGTGTTGTTCATGCACTCGAATTCCAAGGGACTAGAGATTAAATGTTTTCTCTATAGCGAGTCTATTAAAACACAACCATCTCCAGAGCCCTCCTGATTTTTGGATCCGTTGAAGTACATGGCCCACATATCATCTCTATAGGGACTGCTTAGTGCACTAGTAATACTGCTACTACTACTACTACTACTTACTATATAAGTTTCATTTCTGCTAGTTGAAGATGGAAGGAGGTCCAACTGTGTGTCTTGTGGGATACGAAATGGCTCTGCAAGATAGAACCCCAACTGTGTCTGTAGAAAACAATTGCCAAAAACAAGTTCCATGAAATCCAATGACTCATTTTGTCCATTCAAGTGATTCACATTGTGGTCCAGGTATCTCTCTGACAAAACTTGGATTCGGTTGTTCCTGCCCTTATACGGAAGCCATAAGTGTGACCAGTCAATGGAGAAGTATCCTTGCAGCTTGCTTGACCAGTCTCTAATGAGAAATACCCCGTATGATTTTGGGATGTCCAAAATTAAAATATTGATGCATTGATGAACTCATTCATCAGATGATAGACGGGTTATCAAATCATTGAGTTCACCAATTGATGGCACACAAGTTCTGTCCAGTTGGATGATATGTGCCTCTATCTTAATCCATTGAGCGTTGATCTTCTTGGCCACAGAGAGTGGCATGACATTAACTAAAGCACTAAAATCAAACAAGAAGTTGTGAACATTGAAGTTGAAGATTTCAAATGATAATAAGAATGGTGGGCAAAGTGTTTTTTCCTCCTCCATGTGGAGCATGTTAAGCACAAGCGTAAGAGCGTCAGGAGACTTACTAGATCCCTTACTTGAAGAGGTGGCATGACCAATAGAAGTTTCTCCAATTTCTTGTAGAATAATGTCCCATTGGCTCGTGATTTTTGTAAGTTCAAACAAAGAAATATTTGCACGAGCCTTATTCTTGTCTTCTACAATGTTATACTCTATTGCGGGAAGACTCACTAAGGTGTCTGGGGGTGGAACTGAATACATGGTTTCTAGTGGGATGGTTTTGTCTTTACTACTCGTGGAAACATTTTTTGTTGAAGCTGTCATCCTGGACTTGCTCTAAGCATTCTGTGTTGAGTCGATCGGAGGACCCATTTTCCTTAACAATTTTTCTCTGAATTTCTGCTTCAGTACCTCAATCATAGTGGTGGCCCCTTGACTTCTCAAGTTGTATCTATTATTTTGGTTTGGGGTCAGGCCGTCACTCAGAGGCTCCTTATTAGTGGTGGTCTTCTGGGCTACGAGAGCATATTGATACCTGCTTACTACATGCTTAGTGCTTGGAGCTTCATTAGTTGTAGTTGTGTCATCTTCTTAATCAGGCTCCGATTGTTCATCAACCATGGTTGTGTTAAGAAACTGCACAATAATACTAATTCCATGGTTCCATTCTAGGCACGTTTTTTTGAATGATGTTTATGGTTAAACATGCAGTATGAATCTCTAGCAATTTTCTCAAGGTTCAGAACCATATTGGAGCTCTGTGCACATTTGGCCAGCTGGCTGTTGCTGCTGCTGGAAGCTACATTATTTGTTACATTTTAAGCTTTTGTTGTTGTCATTTGGAAAATTGTGATTCATATCATCCACAGTATTATGTACATCTTGTTGATGTTTCAAATCCAAAGGGGATCCATCTTCATGACATATTGAGTAATAGTTTGAAGGGGGGGCTTTCTAACAAGACCAGATACCTAATGCATAAAACAAAACAAAAAAACAAAAAGCCAACTAATTTTAAAAACTAAACGTAAACATACATGTAATTTTTTTTAATAATTATATATATTCAAAA